>JAENPR010002464.1:0-55825 GCA_018135685.1 Themeda triandra | reverse complement strand
CCGTGGAGCCATGGTTAAGGGCCCTTCGTGCTCTCGGTGATGGAAAACTCTATGGTGGAGAGGTGAGAGGCATCAAAATGGCTTAACCATGGCGTACGGGTGTGCTTGAACCGGTGCCGAGAGCCGTAGGATGCACAGGATCCGGCCGTGCGCCAAAGACAGCCGTGTGTGCAATTATGGATGTTCGAGTCGTGGAGCTATAGTTAAGGGCCGTTCGGGCTCTCGGTGATGACAAACATTGTGGTGGTGGGGCCAGAGGTGTCAAAACGCCTTAACCATGGCATACGGTCGTGCTTGACCTAGTGTCGAGAGCTAGGACACGTAGGAACCGGGCCGTGCGGTAGCATAGTCGTGTGTGCAAATATGGCGCTTCTAGAGCGGTGGAGCCATGGTTAAGGGCCATTCGGGTTCTTGGGCGGCAACAAATGCCGTGGTCGAGAGGCCAAAGGTGTCAAAACGCCTTAACCATAGTGCATGGGCGTGCTTGACTTGGTGCGAGGAGCCGTAGGATGCGCAGGAACCGGCCGTGCGGGCAAAGAAAGTCGTGTGTGCAAATATGGCGCTTCGGAGCCGTGGAGCCGAGGTTAAGTGCCGTTCGTGCTCTCGAGTGATGGCAAACGCTATGGTAGAGAGGCCGAGGTGTCAAAATGCCTTAACCATGGCGTACGGCATGCTTGACTCGAGCCGGAGCCATAAATGCGTTGGAACCGACCGTGCGGCAAAGATGGTCGAGTGTGCAAATATGGCAGCTTTTGGAGCCGTGGAGGCATGGTTAAGGGCCCTTCGTGCTCTCGGTGATGGAAAACTCTATGGTGGAGAGGTGAGAGGCATCAAAATGGCTTAACCATGGCGTACGGGTGCGTGCTTGACCCGGTGCCGAGAGCCATAGGATGCACAGATCCGACCGTGCGGCAAAGACAAGCCGTGTGTGCAATTATGGATGTTCTGAGTCGTGGAGCTATAGTTAAGGGCCGTTCGTGCTCTCGGGTGATGACAAACATTGTGGTGGTGAGGCCAGAGGCATCAAAACGCCTTAACCATGGCATACGGTCATGCTTGACCTAGTGTCAAGAGCTATAGGACACGCACGAACCGGGCCGTGCGGTAGCATATTCGTGTGTGCAAATATGGCGCTTCTAGAGCCGTGGAGCCATGGTTAAGGGCCATTCAGGTTCTCAGCGGCAACAAACGCTGTGGTGGAGAGGCTAGAGGTGTCAAAATGCCTTAACCATGGCATGGGCATGCTTGACTTGGTGCGAGGAGCCATAGGATGCGTTGGAACCGACCGTGCGGGCAAAGATGGTCGTGTGTGCAAATATGGCGCTTCCGAGCCGTGGAGCCAAGGTTAAGGGCCGTTCGTGCTCTCGAGCGATGGCAAACGCTATGGTAGAGAGGCCAGAGGTGTCAAAATGCCTTAACCATGGCGTACGGGCATGCTTGACTCAAGGCCGAGAGCCATAGGATGCGTTGGAACCGACCGTGCGGCAAAGATGGTCGTGTGTGCAAATATGGCAGCTTTGGAGCCGTGGAGCCATGGTTAAGGGCCCTTCGTGCTCTCGGGTGATGAAAACTCTATGGTGGAGAGGTGAGAGGCATCAAAATGGCTTAACCATGGCGTACGGCGTGCTTGACCCGGTGCCGAGAGCCGTAGGATGCACAGATCCGGCCGTGCGGCAAAGACAAGCCGTGTGTGCAATTATGGATGTTCTGAGTCGTGGAGCTATAGTTAAGGGCCGTTCGGGCTCTCGGTGATGACAAACACTGTGGTGGTGAGGCCAGAGGCATCAAAATGCCTTAACCATGGCATACGGTCGTGCTTGACCTAGTGTCGAGAGCCATAGGACACGCAGGAACCGGCCGTGCGGCAGCACAGTCGTGTGTGCAATTATGGATGTTCTAGAGCCGTGGAGCCATGGTTAAGGGCCATTCGGGTTCTCGGGCGGTAACAAACGCTGTGGTGGAGAGGCCAGAGGTGTCAAAATGCCTTAACCATGGTGCATGGGCGTGCTTGACTTGGTGCGAGGAGCCGTAGGACGCATAGGAACCGGCCGTGCGGCAAAGAAAAGTCGTGTGTGCAAATATGGCGCTGGGAGCCGTGGAGCCGAGGTTAAGGGCCGTTCGTGCTCTCGAGCGATGGCAAACGCTATGGTAGAGAGGCCGAGGTGTCAAAATGCCTTAACCATGGCGTACGGGCATGCTTGACTCAAGCCGGAGCCATAGGATGCGTTGAACCGACCATGCGGCAAAGATGGTCGTGTGTGCAAATATGGCGCTTTGGAGCCGTGGAGCCATGGTTAAGGGCCCTTCGTGCTCTCGGTGATGGAAAACTCTATGGTGGAGAGGTGAGAGGCATCAAAATGGCTTAACCATGGCGTACGGGTGTGCTTGACCCGGTGCCGAGAGCCGTAGGATGCACAGATCCGGCCGTGCGCCAAAGACAAGCCGTGTGTGCAATTATGGATGTTCTGGAGTCGTGGAGCTATAGTTAAGGGCCGTTCGGGCTCTCGGGTGATGACAAACATTGTGGTGGTGGGGCCAGAGGTGTCAAAATGCCTTAACCATGGCATACGGTCATGCTTGACCTAGTGTCAAGAGCTATAGGACACGCAGGAACCGGGCCGTGCGGTAGCATAGTCGTGTGTGCAAATATGGCAGCTTCTAGAGCGGTGGAGCCATGGTTAAGGGCCATTCGGGTTCTTGGGCGGCAACAAATGCTGTGGTGGAGAGGCCAAAGGTGTCAAAATGCCTTAACCATGGTGCATGGGCGTGCTTGACTTGGTGCGAGGAGCCATAGGATGCGCAGAACCGACCGTGCGGCAAAGAAAGTCGTGTGTGCAAATATGGCAGCTTCGAGCCGTGGAGCCGAGGTTAAGGGCCGTTCGTGCTCTCGAGCGATGGCAAACGCTATGGTAGAGAGGCCAGAGGTGTCAAAATGCCTTAACCATGGCGTACGGCATGCTTGACTCGTAGCCGGAGCCATAGGATGCGTTGGAACCGACCGTGCAAAAAGATGGTCGTGTGTGCAAATATGGCGTTTTGGAGCCGTGGAGGCATGGTTAAGGGCCCTTCGTGCTCTCGGTGATGGAAAACTCTATGGTGGAGAGGTGAGAGGCATCAAAATGGCTTAACCATGGCGTACGGCGTGCTTGACCCGGTGCCGAGAGCCGTAGGATGCACAGATCCGACCGTGCGCAAAGACAGTCGTGTGTGTGCAATTATGGATGTTCTGAGTCGTGGAGCTATAGTTAAGGGCCGTTCGGGCTCTCGGTGATGACAAACATTGTGGTGGTGAGGCCGAGGCATCAAAATGCCTTAACCATGGCATACGGTCATGCTTGACCTAGTGTCAGAGCTATAGGACACGCACGAACCGGCCGTGCGGTAGCATATTCGTGTGTGCAAATATGGCAGCTTCTAGAGCCGTGGAGCCATGGTTAAGGGCCATTCGGTTCTCAGGCGGCAACAAACGCCGTGGTGGAGAGGCCAAAGGTGTCAAAATGCCTTAACCATGGTGCATGGGCATGCTTGACTTGGTGCGAGGAGCCATAGGATGCGTTGGAACCGACCGCGGGCAAAGAAAGTGGTCGTGTGTGCAAATATGGCGCTTCCGGAGCCGTGGAGCCAAGGTTAAGGGCCGTTCGTGCTCTCGAGCGATGGCAAACGCTATGGTAGAGAGGCCGAGGTGTCAAAATGCCTTAACCATGGCGTACGGGCATGCTTGACTCAAGCCGGAGCCATAGGATGCGTTGAACCGACCGTGCGGCAAAGATGGTCGTGTGTGCAAATATGGCAGCTTTGGAGCCGTGGAGCCATGGTTAAGGGCCCTTCGTGCTCTCGGTGATGGAAAACTCTATGGTGGAGAGGTGAGAGGCATCAAAATGGCTTAACCATGGCGTACGGGTGTGCTTGACCCGGTGCCGAGAGCCGTAGGATGCACAGATCCGGCCGTGCGGGCAAAGACAAGCCGTGTGTGCAATTATGGATGTTCTGAGTCGGAGCTATAGTTAAGGGCCGTTCGGGCTCTCGGGTGATGACAAACATTGTGGTGGTGAGGCCGAGGTGTCAAAATGCCTTAACCATGGCATACGGTCGTGCTTGACCTAGTGTCGAGAGCTATAGGACACGCAGGAACCGGGCCGTGCGGTAGCATAGTCGTGTGTGCAAATATGGCGCTTCTAGAGCCGTGGAGCCATGGTTAAGGGCCATTCGGGTTCTCAGGGCGGCAACAAACGCTGTGGTGGAGAGGCCAAAGGTGTCAAAATGCCTTAACCATGGTGCATGGGCGTGCTTGACTTGGTGCGAGGAGCCGTAGGATGCGCATAGGAACCGGCCGTGCGGCAAAGAAAGTCGTGTGTGCAAATATGGCGCTTCGGAGCCGTGGAGCCGAGGTTAAGGGCCGTTCGTGCTCTCGAGCGATGGCAAACGCTATGGTAGAGAGGCCGAGGTGTCAAAATGCCTTAACCATGGCGTACGGCATGCTTGACTCGTGCCGGAGCCATAGGAATGCGTTGGAACCGACCATGCGGCAAAGATGGTCGAGTGTGCAAATATGGCGCTTTGGAGCCGTGGAGCCATGGTTAAGGGCCCTTCGTGCTCTCAGTGATGGAAAACTCTATGGTGGAGAGGTGAGAGGCATCAAAATGGCTTAACCATGGCGTACGGGCGTGCTTGACCCGGTGCCGAGAGCCGTAGGATGCACAGATCCGACCGTGCGCCAAAGACAACCGTGTGTGCAATTATGGATGTTCTGAGTCGTGGAGCTATAGTTAAGGGCCGTTCGGGCTCTCGGTGATGACAAACATTGTGGTGGTGAGGCCGTAGGTGTCAAAACGCCTTAACCATGGCATACGGTCATGCTTGACCTAGTGTCAAGAGCCGTAGGACACGCACGAACCGGGCAGGCGGCGGTAGCATAGTCGTGTGTGCAAATATGGCAGCTCTAGAGCCGTGGAGCCATGGTTAAGGGCCATTCGGGTTCTCAGCGGCAACAAACGCCGTGGTGGAGAGGCTAGAGGTGTCAAAATGCCTTAACCATGGCGCATGGGCGTGCTTGACTTGGTGCGAGGAGCCATAGGATGCGTTGAACCGACCGTGCGGCAAAGAAAGTCGTGTGTGCAAATATGGCGCTCGGAGCCGTGGAGCCAAGGTTAAGGGCCGTTCGTGCTCTCGAGCGATGGCAAACGCTATGGTAGAGAGGCCGAGGTGTCAAAATGCCTTAACCATGGCGTACGGCATGCTTGACTCGCCGAGAGCCATAGGATGCGTTGAACCGACCGTGCGGCAAAGATGGTCGTGTGTGCAAATATGGCGCTTTTGGAGCCGTGAGAGCATGGTTAAGGGCCCTTCGTGCTCTCGGTGATGGAAAACTCTATGGTGGAGAGGTGAGAGGCATCAAAATGGCTTAACCATGGCGTACGGCGTGCTTGACCCGGTGCCGAGAGCCGTAGGATGCACAGATCCGGCCGTGCGGCAAAGACACAGTCGTGTGTGCAATTATGGATGTTCGAGTCGTGGAGCTATAGTTAAGGGCCGTTCGGGCTCTCGGTGATGACAAACATTGTGGTGGTGAGGCCAGAGGCATCAAAATGCCTTAACCATGGCATACGGTCATGCTTGACCTAGTGTCAAGAGCTATAGGACACGCACGAACCGGGCCGTGCGGTAGCATAGTCGTGTGTGCAAATATGGCAGCTTCTAGAGCCGTGGAGCCATGGTTAAGGGCCATTCGGTTCTCAAAGGCGGCAACAAACGCTGTGGTGGAGAGGCCAAAGGTGTCAAAATGCCTTAACCATGGTGCATGGGCGTGCTTGACTTGGTGCGAGGAGCCATAGGATGCGTTGGAACCGACCGTGCGGCAAAGAAAAGGTCGTGTGTGCAAATATGGCGCTTCCGAGCCGTGGAGCCGAGGTTAAGGGCCGTTCGTGCTCTCGAGCGATGGCAAACGCTATGGTAGAGAGGCCAGAGGTGTCAAAATGCCTTAACCATGGCGTACGGGCATGCTTGACTCAAAGCCGGAGCCATAGGATGCGTTGGAACCGACCATGCGGCAAAGATGGTCGTGTGTGCAAATATGGCGCTTTGGAGCCGTGGAGCCATGGTTAAGGGCCCTTCAAGGTGCTCTCGGGTGATGGAAAACTCTATGGTGGAGAGGTGAGAGGCATCAAAATGGCTTAACCATGGCGTACGGGTGTGCTTGACCCGGTGCCGAGAGCCGTAGGATGGACAGGACTGACCAGTGTGCAGCAGCAATTCGTGTGTGCAATTATGGATGTTCTCGAGTCATGGAGCGTAGTTAAGGGCCGTTTAGGCTCTCAGGATGACAAACATTGTGGTGGTGAGGCCGTAGGCATCAAAACGCCTTAACTATGGCATATGACGGTCATGCTTGACCTAGTGTCGAGCTTATAGGACATGGTGAACCGTCGTGCGTAGGCATAGTCGTGTGTGCAACATGGCGCTTCTAGAGCCGTGAGCCATGGTTAAGGGCCATTCAGTTCTCGGGGCGGTAATAAATGTCGTGGTGGAGAGGCCAAAGGTGTTAAACGCCTTAACCATGGTGCATGGGCGTGCTTGACTTGGTGCGAGGAGCCAGAGGACGCATAGGAACCGAAGGCGCGAAGAAGTCGGTGTGCAATATATGGCGCTGGAGCCGTGGAGCCGAGGTTAAGGGCCGTTTAGGCCCTCGAGCGATGACAAACACTATGGTAGAGAGGCCAGAGGTGTCAAAATGCCTTAATCATGGCGTACGGGCTTGCTTGGACCTGCCGGGAGCCATAGGACGCAGTTAACCGAATGCAAGGCAAAGATGGTCATGTGTGCAAATGTGGCAGCTTTTACCATGGAGCCATGGTTAAGGGCCCTTCGTGCCTCGTGATGGAAAACTCTATGGTGGAGAGGTGAGAGGCATCAAAATGGCTTAACCATGGCGTACAGCGTGCTTGACCCTATGTCGAGCCATAGGATGACAAAATCCGACCGTGCGGGGCAAAGACAAACCGTGTGTGCAATTATGGATGTTCTGAGTCATGGAGTCAGTAGTTAAGGGCCGTTATTCTCAGTGATGACAAACATTGTGTGGGAGGCCAGAGGCATCAAAACGCTTTAACCATGGTATACGTCATGCTTGACCTAGTGTCGTAGAGCTATAGGACATGCGAACCGGGCCGTGCGGTAGCATAGTCGCAGTGTGCAAATATGGCGCTCTAGAGCATGGAGCCATGGTTAAGGGCCATTCGGTTTCTGCGGTAATAAATGCTGTGGTGGAGTAGGCCAAAGGTGTTAAAACGCCTTAACCATGGTGCATGGGCGTGCTTGACTTGGTGCGAGGAGCCGTAGGACGATAGGAACCGCCGCGCAAAGAAAGCCGTGTGTGCAAATATGGCGCTTTTGGAGCCGTGGGAGCCGAGGTTAAGGGCTGCTCAAGCTCGAGCGACGACAAACACTATGGTAGAGAGGCCAGAGGTGTCAAAATGCCTTAATCATGGCGTACGGGCTTGCTTGGACTCAAAGCCGGGAGCCATAGGACGCTTCTAACCACCATGCTAAGCAAAGATGGTCATGTGTGCAAATGTGGCAGTTTTACTACCATGGAGCCATGGTTAAGGGCCCTTCGTGCCTCGGTGATGGAAAACCTATGGTGGAGAGGTGAGGCATCAAAATGGCTTAACCATGGCGTACAGGCGTGCTTGACCCGGTGCCGAGAGCCATAGGATGCACAGGATCCGACCGTGCGGGGCAAAAGACAATCGGTGGTGTGCAATTATGGATGTTCCTGAGTCATGGAGCCGTAGTTAAGGGCCGTTCAGGCTCTTGGGTGATGACAAACATTGTGGTGGTGAGGCCAGAGGCATCAAAAACGCCTTAACCATGGCATACGGTCACGGACCTAGTGTCAAGAGCCGTAGGACACGCACGAACCTGGGCCAGGCGGTAGCATATTCGTGTGTGCAAATATGGCGCTCTAGAGTCAGGAGCCATGGTTAAGGGCCATTTAGGTTCTCAGCGGCAACAAACGCTGTGGTGGAGAGGCTAGGAGGTGTCAAAATGCCTTAACCATGGCGTACGGCATGCTTGACTCCTGCCAGAGCCATAGATGCGCTGAACCGACCGTACGGCAGCATGGTCGCTTGTGCAAATATGGCGCTCTGAGCCGTGAGCCAAGGTTAAGGGTCAAGCCAGCCTCGAGCGATGGCAAACGCTATGGTAGAGAGGCCGTGGAGGTGTCAAAATGCCTTAACCATGGCGTACGGCATGCTTGACCTGCCGAGAGCCATAGGATGCGTTGAACCGATCGTGCTAAGGCAAAGATGGTCGTGTGTGCAAATATGGCAGTTTTGGCACCGTGAGCCGTGGGTTAAGGGCCCTTTAGGCTCTCAAGATGAAAACTCTTATGGTGGAGAGGTGAGAGGCATCAAAATGGCTTAACCATGGCGCACGGCGTGCTTGACCCGGCATGCCGAGCCGTAGGATGCACGTGATCCTACCGGCGGCAAGACAAGGGCCGTGGTGTGCAATTATGGATGTTCGGAGTCGTGAGCTATAGTTAAGGGCCGTTCGCTCTCAGTGATGACAAATATTGTGGTGGTGAGGCCGAGGCGGGCCAAAACGCCTTAACCATGGCATACGCCGTGCTTGACCTAGTGTCGAGAGCTATAGGACATGCAGAACCGGGCCGGCGGTAGCATAGTCGTGTGTGCAAATATGGCAGCTTCTAGAGCCGTGGGAGCCATGGTTAAGGGCCATTCAGGTCCTCAGGCGGCAACAAACGCTGTGGCGGAGAGGCCAAAGGTGTTAAAATGCCTTAACCATGGCGCACGGGCGAAGTTTGACTTGGTGCGAGGAGCCGTAGGACGCATAGGAACCGCACGGCGGCAAAGAAAGTCGTGTGTGCAAATATGGCGCTTCGGGAGCCGTTGGAGCCGAGGTTAAGGGCCATTCAAGCTCTCGAGCGATGACAAACGCTATGGTAGAGAGGCCGAGGTGTCAAAATGCCTTAATCATGGTGTACGGGGCTTGCTTGACTCGAAGGCGTCGGAGCCATAGGATCGCTTCTGGGAACCGACCATGCGGCAAAGATGGTCATGTGTGCAAATGTGGTGCTTACTACCGTGAGCCATGGTTAAGGCCCTTCGTGCTCTCGGTGATGGAAAACTCTATGGTGGAGAGGTGAGAGGCATCAAAATGGCTTAACCATGGCGTACGGGTGTGCTTGAACCGGTGCCGAGAGCCGTAGGATGCAATGATCCGGCTGCGCCAAAGACGTGTGTGCAATTATGGATGTTCTCGGAGTCGTGGAGCTATAGTTAAGGGCCGTCGGCTCTCGGCGATGACAAACATTATGGTGGTGGGGCCAGAGGTGTCAAACGCCTTTTAACCATGGCATACGGTCGTGCTTGACCTAGTGTCGAGAGCCGTAGGACACGAGGAACCGGGCCGTGCGGTAGCATAGTCGTGTGTGCAAATATGGGCAGCTTCTAGAGCTTATGGAGCCATGGTTAAGGGCCATTCTGTGTTCTTGGGCGGCAACAAATGCCGTGGGTAGAGGCTGTGTCAAAATGCCTTAACCATAGTGCATGGGCGTGCTTGACTTGGTGCGAGGAGCCGTAGGATGCGCAGGAACCGGCCAGTGGCAGCAAAGAAAAGTCGTGTGTGCAAATATGGCAGCCTCGGGAGCCGTGGAGCCAAGGTTAAGTGCCGTCGTGCTCGAGTGATGGCAAACACTATGGTAGAGGGCCAGAGGTGTCAAAATGCCTTAACCATGGCGTACAGCATGCTTGACTCAGAGCCGGAGCCATAAAATGCGTTTGAACCGACCCAGGCGGCAGTTCATGGCACGAGTGTGCAAATATGGCAGTTTTGGAGCCGTGAGGCATGGTTAAGGGCCCTTCAGCTCTCAGTGATGGAAAACTCTATGGTGGAGAGGTGAGAGGCATCAAAATGGCTTAACCATGGCGTACAGCGTGCTTGACCCTGGTGTCGAGCCATAGGATGCACAGATCCGGACCGTGCGGGCAAGACAAGCCGTGTGTGCAATTATGGATGTTCTGAGTCATGAGCTATAGTTAAGGGCCGTTTAGGCTCTCAAGTGATGACAAACATTGTGGTGGTGAGGCCGAGGCATCAAAACACCTTAACCATGGCATACGGTCATGCTTGACCTAGTGTCAAGAGTAGGACACGCACGAACCTACCGTGCGGTAGCATATTCGTGTGTGCAAATATGGCAATTAGAGCCGTGGAGCCATGGTTAAGGGCCATTTAGGTTCTCAAAGTGCAACAAACACTATGGTGGAGAGGCTAGAGGTGTCAAAATGCCTTAACCATGGCGTACGGGCATGCTTGACTTTGCGCAGAGCCATAGGATGCGCTTGAACCGACCGTGCCGCAAAGATGGTCGTTGTGCAAATATGGCAAGCTTGGGAGCCATGGAGCCAAGGTTAAGGGCCGTTCGTGCTCGAGCGATGGCAAACGCTATGGTAGAGGCCGAGGTGTCAAAATGCCTTAACCATGGCGTACGGAGCATGCTTGACTCAAGTGCCGAGAGCCATAGGATGCGTTGGAACCGACCAAGTGCGGCAAATGCTATGGTGGTCGTGTGTGCAAATATGGCAAGAGCCATATGGATGTTGAACCGACCGTGCTAAAGAGGGGTTAAGTTCCCTTAGGCTCTCCTGTGATGAAAACTCTATGGTGGAGAGGTGAGAGGCATCAAAATGGCTTAACCATGGCGTACGGCGTGCTTGACCCGGTGCCGAGAGCCGTAGGATGCACAGATCCGTCGTGCGCATCAGCTGTGTGTGCAATTATGGATGTTCTCGGAGTCGTGGAGCTATAGTTCAAGGCCGTTCGGGCTCTCGGTGATGACAAATATTGTGGTGGTGAGGCCGAGGCGTCAAAACGCCTTAACCATGGCATACGGTCGTGCTTGACCTAGTGTCGAGAGCTATAGGACATGCAGGAACCGGGCGGCGTAGCATAGTCGTGTGTGCAAATATGGCGCTTCTAGAGCCGTGAGCCATGGTTAAGGGCCATTCGGGTTCTCGGTGGTAATAAACGCTGTGGTGGAGAGGCCAAAGGTGTTAAAATGCCTTAACCATGGTGCACGGCGTGCTTGACTTGGTGCGAGGAGCCGTAGGACGCATAGGAACCGACAGTGCGGCAAAGAAAAAGTCGTGTGTGCAAATATGGCGCTCTCGGAGCCGTGGCCGAGGTTAAGGGCCGTTCAAAGCTCTGGAGCGATGACAAACGCTATGGTAGAGAGGCCAGAGGTGTCAAAATGCCTTAACCATGGCGTACGGGCTTGCTTGACTCAGTGTCGGGAGCCATAGGACGCGTTGGAACCGACCATGCGGCAGCATGGTCGTGTGTGCAAATGTGGCAGTTTTACTACCGTGGAGCCATGGTTAAGGGCCCTTCACGATCTCGGTGATGGAAAACTCTATGGTGGAGAGGTGAGAGGCATCAAAATGGCTTAACCATGGCGTGCGGCAGTGCTTGAACCGGTGCCGAGAGCCGTAGGATGCACAGATCCGGCCGTGCGCTCAAGACAACATGTGTGCAATTATGGATGTTCTGAGTCGTGGAGCTATAGTTAAGGGCCGTTCGGGCTCTCGGTGATGACAAACATTGTGGTGGTGGGGCCGGGGTCAAAATGCCTTAACCATGGCATACGGTCGTGCTTGACCTAGTGTCGAGAGCCAGTAGGACACGTGAGGAACCGGCCGGCGGTAGCATAGTCGTGTGTGCAAATATGGCGCTTCTAGAGCGTGGGGCCATGGTTAAGGGCCATTCAGTTCTTGGGCAGCAACAAATGCTGTGGTCGAGAGGCTACGGTGTCAAAATGCCTTAACCATAGTGCATGGGCGTGCTTGACTTGGTGCGAGGAGCCGTAGGATGCGCAGAACCGCCCGTGCGGCAAAGAAAGTCGTGTGTGCAAATATGGCAGTTCGGGAGCCGTGGAGCCGAGGTTAAGTGCCGCTCAAGCTCTCGAGTGACGGCAAATGCTATGGTAGAGGCCGAGGTGTCAAAATGCCTTAACCATGGCGTACAGCATGCTTGACTTAGAGCCGGAGCCATAAAATGCGTTTGAACCGATCGTGCGGGCAAGATGGTCGAGTGTGCAAATATGGCAGCTTTGGAGCCGTGAGGCATGGTTAAGGGCCCTTCAGCTCTCAAGTGATGGAAAACTCTATGGTGGAGAGGAGAGGCATCAAAATGGCTTAACCATGGCGTATGTGCGTGCTTGACCCAAGGTGCCGAGAGCCATAGGATGCATGATCCGACCGTGCGGCAAAGACAAGTGTGTGCAATTATGGATGTTCGGAGTCGTGGAGCTGTAGTTAAGGGCCGTTCGTGCTCTCAGTGATGACAAACATTGTGGTGGCGAGGCCAGAGGCATCAAAATGCCTTAACCATGGCATACGGTCATGCTTGACCTAGTGTCAAGAGCTGTAGGACACGCACGAACCGCTGTGCGGTAGCATATTCGTGTGTGCAAATATGGCAGTTCTAGAGCCGTGAGCCATGGTTAAGGGCCATTCTCAGCATCAAACGCCGTGGGTGGGAGAGGCTAGAGGTGTCAAAATGCCTTAACCATGGCGTACGGCATGCTTGACTCAGCCAGGAGCCATAGGATGCGTTGGAACCGACCATGCGCAAAGATGGTCGGTGTGCAAAATATGGCGCTCGGAGCCATGGAGCCAAGGCTAAGGGCCGCCAGCTCTCGAGTGATGGCAAACACTATGGTAGAGAGGCCAGAGGTGTCAAAATGCCTTAACCATGGCGTACGGCATGCTTGACTCGCCGAGAGCCATAGATGCGTTGAACCGACCAGGCAAAGATGGTCGTGTGTGCAAATATGGCGCTTTTGCAGCCGTGGAGCCGTGGGTTAAGGGCCCTTTAGTGCTCTCGTGTGATGAAAAACTCTATGGTGGAGAGGTGAGAGGCATCAAAATGGCTTAACCATGGCGTACGGCGTGCTTGACCCTGCCGAGCCGTAGGATGCACAGATCCGCCCGGCGGCAAGACAAATGCCGTGTGTGCAATTATGGATGTTCTCAGTCGTGGAGCTATAGTTAAGGGCCGTTCGGGCTCTCTGACAAATATTGTGGTGGTGAGGCCAAAGGCGTCAAAACGCCTTAACCATGGCATACGGTCGGCCGTGCTTGACCTAGTGTCGAGCTATAGGACATGCAGAACCGGCCGTGCGGTAGCATAGTCGTGTGTGCAAATATGGCGTCGAGAGCCGTGAGCCATGGTTAAGGGCCATTCGGGTTCTCAAAGAATAAACGCCGTGGTGGAGAGGCCAAAGGTGTTAAAATGCCTTAACCATGGTGCATGGGCGTGCTTGACTTGGTGCGAGGAGCCGTAGGACGCATAGGAACCGTCGTGTGGGCAAGAAGAAAAGTCGTGTGTGCAAATATGGCGCTTCGGAGCTATGGAGCCGAGGTTAAGGGCCGTTCGGGCTCTCGAGCGATGACAAACACTATGGTTGAGAGGCCAGAGGTGTCAAAATACCTTAACCATGGCGTACGGGCTTGCGTTGACTCAAAGCCGGAGCCATAGGACGCTTGGAACCGACCATGCGGCATGGTCGTGTGTGCAAATGTGGGCAGCTTTACCGCGTGGAGCCATGGTTAAGGGCCCTTCGTGCCTCGAGTGATGGAAAACTCTATGGTGGAGAGGTGAGAGGCATCAAAATGGCTTAACCATGGCGTACGGGTGTGCTGAACCTAAGGTGCCGAGAGCCGTAGGATGCATTGATCCGGCCGTGCGCTGCCATTTCGCCGTGTGTGCAATTATGGATGTTCGAGTCGTGGGAGCTATAGTTAAGGGACGTTCGGGCTCTCGGTGATGACAAACATTGTGGTGGTGGGGCCAGAGGTGTCAAAACGCCTTAACCATGGCATACGGCCGTGCTTGACCTAGTGTCGAGAGTTGTAGGACACGTAGGAACCGGTCCAGGCGGTAGCATAGTTGTGTGCAAATATGGCAGCTCTAGAACGGTGGAGCCATGGTTAAGGGCCATTTGGGTTCTTGGTGGCAACAAATGCCGTGGGTCAAGAGGCCACTGTCAAAACGCCTTAACCATAGTGCATGGGCGTGCTTGACTTGGTGCGAGGAGCCGTAGGATGCGCAGGAACCGCCGGTGCGGGGCAAAGAAAGTCGTGTGTGCAAATATGGCAAGCCTGAGCCGTGGAGCCGAGGTTAAGTGCCGTTCAGTGGTCTCGAGTGATGGCAAACTCTAAGGTAGAGAGGCCAGAGGTGTCAAAATGCCTTAACCATGGTGTACAGCATGCTTGACTCGTGAGCAGGAGCCATAAAATGCGTTGGAACCGACCGGGTATGCAAAGATGGTCGAGTGTGCAAATATGGCAGTTTTGGAGCCGGAGGCATGGTTAAGGGCTCTTCGTGCTCTCAGTGATGGAAAACTCTATGGTGGAGAGGTGAGAGGCATCAAAATGGCTTAACCATGGTGTACAGGCGTGCTTGACCCGGTGCGGAGAGCCATAGGATGCACAGATCCGACCGTGCGCAAACATAGCCGTGTGTGCAATTTTGGATGTTCTCGAGTCATGGAGCTGTAGTTAATGGCCGCTCGTGCTTCTCGGCAAGTGATGACAAACATTGTGGTGGTGAGGCCGTAGGCATCAAAATGCCTTAACCATGGCATACGTCATGCTTGACCTAGTGTCAAGAGCCGTAGGACACGCACGAACCGGCCATGCGGTAGCATATTCGTGTGTGCAAATATGGCGCTCTAGAGCCGTGGAGCCATGGTTAAGGGCCATTCGTGTTCTCAGCAGCAACAAACGCTGTGGTGGAGAGGCTAGATGTGTCAAAATGCCTTAACCATGGCGTACGGGCATGCTTGACTCGGCTAGGATGAGTGAACCGACCGTCAAAATGGTCGTGTGTGCAAATATGGCGCTTTGCAGCCATTAAGGCGTAGCGATGACAAACGCTGGTAGAGAGGCCAGAGGTGTCAAAATGCCTTAACCATGGCGTACGGCTTGCTTTGACTCAAGGCCGAGAGCCATAGGATGCTTGAACCGACCATGCGGCAAAGATGGTCGTGTGTGCAAATGTGGCGCTTTACTCAGCCATGGAGCTGTGGTTAAGGGCCCTTCGTGCCTCGGGTGATGAAAAACTCTATGGTGGAGAGGTGAGAGGCATCAAAATGGCTTAACCATGGCGTACGGGCGGCTTGACCCGGTGCCGAGCCGTAGGATGCACAGATCCGGCCGTGTGGCAAAGACAACCGGTGTGTGCAATTATGGATGTTCTCGGAGTCATGGAGCTATAGTTAAGGGCCGTTCGGCTCTCGGGTGATGACAAATATTGTGGTGGTGAGGCTAGAGGCGCAAAATGCCTTAACCATGGCATACTCTGGCCGTGCTTGACCTAGTGTCGAGAGCTATAGGACATGCAGGAACCGGGCCGTGCGGTAGCATAGTCGTGTGTGCAACATGGCAGTTCTAGAGCCGTGGAGCCATGGTTAAGGGCCATTCTGTTCTCGGGCGGTAATAAACGCTGTGGTGGAGAGGCCAAAGGTGTTAAACGCCTTAACCATGGTGCATGGGCGTGCTTGACTTGGTGCGAGGAGCCGTAGGACGATAGGAACCGTCGGCGGGCAAAGAAAAGTCGTGTGTGCAAATATGGCAGTTCGGGAGCCGTGGAGCCGAGGTTAAGGCCGTCTGTGCTCTCGAGCGACGACAAACGCTATGGTAGAGAGGCCCGAGGTGTCAAAATGCCTTAACCATGGCGTACGGCTTGCTTGACTCACAGTTTCTCGAGCTATAGGACACGCCGAACCGACCATGCGGCGCATGGTCGTGTGTGCAAATGTGGCGCTTTTACCGCCGTGTGGAGCCATGGTTAAGGGCCCTTCGTGCTCTCGGTGATGGAAAACTCTATGGTGGAGAGGGGTGAGAGGCATCAAAATGGCTTAACCATGGTGTACGGGTGTGCTTGAACCGGTGCCGAGAGCCGTAGGATGCACAGGATCCGGCCGTGCGCCAAAGACATCGTGTGTGCAATTATGGATGTTCTGGAGTTGTGCAGCTATAGTTAAGGGCCGTTCGGGCTCTCGGGTGATGACAAACATTGTGGTGGTGGGGCCGTGAGGTGTCAAAATGCCTTAACCATGGCATACGGTCATGCTTGACCTAGTGTCGAGAGTCAGACACGTAGGGAACCCAGGCGGTGCGGTAGCATAGTCGTGTGTGCAAATATGGGAGTTCTAGAGCGGTGGAGCCATGGTTAAGGGCCATTCGGGTTCTTGGGTGGCAACAAATGCTGTGGTCGAGAGGCCGTGTCAAAACGCCTTAACCATAGTGCATAGGCGTGCTTGACTTGGGCGCGAGGAGCCGTAGGATGCGCAGGAACCGTCGTGCGGCAAGAAAAGTCGTGTGTGCAAATATGGCGCTTCCGGAGCCGTGGAGCCGAGGTTAAGTGCCGCTCCAGCTCTCGAGTGATGGCAAACGCTATGGTAGAGGCCGTAGGTGTCAAAATGCCTTAACCATGGCGCATGTGCATGCTTGACTCGAGCCGGAGCCATAAATGCGTTGGAACCGACCGGCGGGGCAAAGATGGTCGAGTGTGCAAATATGGCAGTTTTGGAGCCGTGAGGCATGGTTAAGGGCCCTTCGTGCTCCTGTGTGATGGAAAACTCTATGGTGGAGAGGTGAGAGGCATCAAAATGGTTTAACCATGGCGTACAGGCGTGCTTGACCCGGTCGAGCCATAGGATGCACAGGATCCGACCGTGCGGGCAAAGACAACCTGGTGTGCAATTATGGATGTTCTGGAGTCATGGAGTCAGAAAGGGCCGTTTAGGCTCTCAAAAAGTGATGACAAACATTGTGGTGGTGAGGCCAGGGCATCAAAACGCCTTAACCATGGCATACGGTCATGCTTGACCCAAGGTCAAGGCTATAGGACACGCACGAACCGGGTCGTGCGGTAGCATATTCGTGTGTGCAAATATGGCAGTTCTAGAGCCGTGGAGCCATGGTTAAGGGCCATTTAGGTTCTCGTGCGGCAACAAACACCGTGGTGGAGAGGCTAGAGGTGTCAAAATGCCTTAACCATGGCGTACGGGCATGCTTGACTCGCCGTGAGCCATAGGATGCGTTGAACCGACCGTACGGGCAAGATGGTCGCGTTTGTGCAAATATGGCAGTTCGGGAGCCGTGGAGCCAAGGTTAAGGGCCGTTCGTGCTCGAGCGATGGCAAATGCTATGGTAGAGAGGCCGAGGTGTCAAAATGCCTTAACCATGGCGTACGCATGCTTGACTCGCCGAGAGCCATAGGATGCGTTGGAACCGACCGTGCGGGTGCATGGTCGTGTGTGCAAATATGGCAAAGGGTTAAGGGCCCTTTAGGCTCTCGGTGATGAAAACTCTATGGTGGAGAGGTGAGAGGCGTCAAAATGGCTTAACCATGGCGTACGGGCGTGCTTGACCCGGTGCCGAGAGCCGTAGGATGCACAGGATCCGGCTGTGCGGCATCACAGTCGTGTGTGCAATTATGGATGTTCTGGAGTTGTGGAGCTATAGTTCAAGGCCGTTCGGGCTCTTGCTAGTGATGACAAATATTGTGGTGGTGAGGCCGAGGCGTCAAAACTCCTTAACCATGGCATACGGCCGTGCTTGACCTAGTGTCGAGAGCTATAGGACATGCAGGAACTGGGTCGGCGGTAGCATAGTCGTGTGTGCAAATATGGCGCTTCTAGAGTCATGGAGCCATGGTTAAGGGCCATTCGGGTTCTCATGTAATAAACGCCGTGGTGGAGAGGCCAAAGGTGTTAAAACGCCTTAACCATGGTGCATGGGCGTGCTTGACTTGGTGCGAGGAGCCGAGGACGATAGGAACCGCCGTGCGGCAAAGCAAAGTCGTGTGTGCAAAATATGGCAGTCTCCGAGCCGTGAGCCGAGGTTAAGGGCCGTTCGTGCTCTCGAGCGATGACAAACGCTATGGTAGAGAGGCCTCGAGGTGTCAAAATGCCTTAACCATGGCGTACGGGCTTGCTTGGACTTGCCGGGATCCATAGGACACGCAGGAACCGACCATGCGGCAAAGCATGGTCGTGTGTGCAAATGTGGCAGTTTCATCGCCATGGAGCCATGGTTAAGGGCCCTTCGTGCTCTCTGATGGAAAACTCTATGGTGGAGAGGTGAGAGGCATCAAAATGGCTTAACCATGGTGTACGGGTGTGTTTGAACCGGTGCCGAGAGCCGTAGGATGCACAGATCCGGCCGTGCGCGCCACCGTGTGTGCAATTATGGATGTTCTCAAGTTGTGGAGCTATAGTTAAGGGCCGTTCTCGGCTCTCGGTGATGACAAACATTGTGGTGGTGGGGCCGAGGTGTCAAAATGCCTTAACTATGGCATACGGTCATGCTTGACCTAGTGTCGAGAGCCGTAGGACACGTAGGAACCGGGCCGTGCGGTAGCATAGTCGTGTGTGCAAATATGGGAGTTCTAGAGCGGTGGAGCCATGGTTAAGGGCCATTCGGGTTCTTGGGTGGCAACAAATGCCGTGGTCGAGAGGCCCGGTGTCAAAACGCCTTAACCATAGTGCATAGGCGTGCTTGACTTGGTGCGAGAGCCGTAGGATGCGCAGGAACCGCCCGTGCGAAAGAAAGTCGGTGTGCAAATATGGCGCTCTCGGAGCCGTGGAGCCGAGGTGTATGCCGTCGTGCTCTCGAGTGATGGCAAACGCTATGGTAGAGAGGCTGAGGTGTCAAAATGCCTTAACCATGGCGTACATGTGCATGCTTGACTCGTGAGCCGGGAGCCATAAAATGCGTTGAACCGACCGGCGGCAAAGATGGTCGAAAGTGTGCAAATATGGCGGGCTTTGGAGCCGTGAGGCATGGTTAAGGGCCCTTCAGGCTCCTGTGATGGAAAACTCTATGGTGGAGAGGTGAGAGGCATCAAAATGGCTTAACCATGGCGTGCATGTGCGTGCTTGACCCGGTGCCGAGAGCCATAGGATGCACAGATCCGACCGTGCGGCAGACAACAGTGTGCAATTATGGATGTTCTGAGTCATGGAGCGTAGTTAAGGGCCGTTTAGGCTCTCAGTGATGACAAACATTGTGGTGGTGAGGCCAGAGGTATCAAAAACGCCTTAACCATGGCATACTGGTCATGCTTGACCCAAAGGTCAAGGGCTATAGGACACGCACGAACCGGCCGGCGGTAGCATATTCGTGTGTGCAAATATGGCAGCTCTAGAGTCATGGAGCCATGGTTAAGGGCCATTTAGGTTCTCGTGCGGCAACAAACACCGTGGTGGAGAGGCTAGAGGTGTCAAAATGCCTTAACCATGGCGTACGGGCATGCTTGACTCGCCGAGCCATAGGATGCGTTGAACCGACCGTACGCAGCATGGTCGTTGTGCAAATATGGCGCCTTCCGGAGCCGTGGAGCCAAGGTTAAGGGCCGTTCGTGCTCTCGAGCGATGGCAAATGCTATGGTAGAGAGGCCAGAGGTGTCAAAATGCCTTAACCATGGCGTACGGGCATGCTTGACTCGGCCGAGAGCCATAGGATGCGTTGGAACCGACCGTAGGCAAAGATGGTCGTGTGTGCAAATATGGCAAGGGGTTAAGGGCCCTTTAGGCTCTCGGTGATGAAAAACTCTATGGTAGAGAGGTGAGAGGCATCAGAATGGCTTAACCATGGCGTACGGGCGTGCTTGACCCGGTGCCGAGAGCCGTAGGATGCACAGATCCGGGCCGTGCGCATCACGTCGTGTGTGCAATTATGGATGTTCGAGTTGTGGAGCTTATAGTTCAAGGCCGTCGGGCTCTCTAGTGATGACAAATATTGTGGTGGTGAGGCCGAGAGGCGTCAAACTCCTTAACCATGGCATACGGTCGTGCTTGACCTAGTGTCGAGAGCTATAGGACATGCAGGAACCGGGCGTGTGCTGTAGCATAGTCGTGTGTGCAAATATGGCGCTTCTAGAGCCGTGGAGCCATGGTTAAGGGCCATTCGGGTTCTCGGGTGGTAATAAACGCTGTGGTGGAGAGGCCAAAGGTGTTAAAATGCCTTAACCATGGTGCACGGGCGTGCTTGACTTGGTGCGAGGAGCCGTAGGACGATAGGAACCGCCGTGCGGGGCAAAGAAAAGTCGTGTGTGCAAATATGGCAGCCTTCCGAGCCGTGGAGCCGAGGTTAAGGGCCGTTCGTGGCTCGGAGCGATGACAAATGCTATGGTAGAGAGGCTAGAGGTGTCAAATGCCTTAACCATGGCGTACGGACTTGCTTGACTCAAAGCCGGGAGCCATAGGACGCGTGAACCGACCATGGGCAAAGATGGTCGTGTGTGCAAATGTGGCAGTTTTACTACCGTGGAGCCATGGTTAAGGGCCCTTCACAATCTCGGGTGATGGAAAACTCTATGGTGGAGAGGTGAGAGGCATCAAAATGGCTTAACCATGGCGTACGGGTGTGCTTGAATCGGTGCCGAGAGCCGTAGATGCACAGGATCCGCCGTGCGCCGATAGTCATGTGTGCAATTATGGATGTTCTAGAGTCGTGAGCTATAGTTAAGGGCCGTTCGGGCTCTCGGGTGATGACAAACATTGTGGTGGTGGGGCCGAGGGGTCAAAATGCCTTAACCATGGCATACGGTCGTGCTTGACCTAGTGTCGAGAGCCGTAGGACACGTAGGAACCTACCAGGCGGTAGCATAGTCATGTGTGCAAATATGGCAGTTCTAGAGCCGTGAGCCATGGTTAAGGGCCATTCGGGTTCTTGGGCAGCAACAAATGCCGTGGGTCGAGAGGCCAGTTGTCAAAATGCCTTAACCATAGTGCATGGGCGTGCTTGACTTGGTGCGAGGAGCCGTAGGATGCGCAGGAACCGGCTGCAGCAAAAAAGTCGTGTGTGCAAATATGGCGCTTCCGGGAGCCGTGGAGCCGAGGTTAAGTGCCGTCTCAAGCTCGAGTGACGGCAAACGCTATGGTAGAGAGGCTAGAGGTGTCAAAATGCCTTAACCATGGCGTACAGGCATGCTTGACTCTGAGCCGGGAGCCATAAAATGCGTTGGAACCGACCGTGCGGCAGCATGGTCGAGTGTGCAAATATGGCAGTTTTGGAGTCGTGGAGGCATGGGTTAAGGGCCCTCTTCCGTGCTCAAGTGATGGAAAACTCTATGGTGGAGAGGTGAGAGGCATCAAAATGGCTTAATACATGGCGTATGTGCGTGCTTGACCCGGTGCCGAGAGCCATAGGATGACAGATCCGGACTGCGGCAAAGACAGCCGTGTGTGCAATTATGGATGTTCGAGTCGTGAGTCAGAAGTTAAGGGGGCCGTCGTGCTCGGGTGATGACAAACATTGTGGTGGTGAGGCCAAGAGGCATCAAAATGCCTTAGCCATGGCATACGGTCATGCTTGACCTAGTGTCAAGAGCCGCAGAGGACACGCACGAACCGGCCGTGGCGTAGCATATTCGTGTGCAAAATATGGCGCCTGAGCTGTGGAGCCATGGTTAAGGGCCATTCGTGTTCTCAGCAGCAACAAACGCTGTGGTGGAGAGGCTAGAGGTGTCAAAATGCCTTAACCATGGCGTACGGGCATGCTTGACTCGCCGAGGAGCCATAGGATGCGTGGAACCGACCATGCGGCAAGAGATGGTCGTGTGTGCAAATATGGCGCTTTCCGGGAGCCATGGAGCCAAGGCTAAGGGCCGTTCGTGCCTCGAGCGATGGCAAACACTATGGTAGAGGCCGAGGTGTCAAAATGCCTTAACCATGGCGTACGGCATGCTTGACTCCGCCGAGAGCCAGGATGCGTTGGAACCGACCGTGCGGCAAAGATGGTCGTGTGTGCAAATATGGCGCTTTGCAAAATGGAGCGTGGGTTAAGGGCCCTTCGTGCTCTCGGTGATGAAAAACTCTATGGTGGAGAGGTGAGAGGCATCAAAATGGCTTAACCATGGCGTACGGGCGTGCTTGACCCAAAGGCCGAGAGCCGTAGGATGCACAGATCCGGCCGGCGGCAAAGACAAATGTGTGCAATTATGGATGTTCTGAGTCGTGGAGCTATAGTTAAGGGCCGTTCGGGCTCTCGGGGTGATGACAAATATTGTGATGGTGAGGCCAAAGGCGCCAAAACGCCTTAACCATGGCATACGGTCGTGCTTGACCTAGTGTCGAGAGCTATAGGACATGAGGAACCGGCCCAGGCGGTAGCATAGTCGTGTGTGCAAATATGGCAGCTTCTAGAGCCGGAGCCATGGTTAAGGGCCATTCGGGTTCTCAGCAGTAATAAACGCTGTGGTGGAGAGGCCAAAGGTGTTAAACGCCTTAACCATGGTGCATGGGCGTGCTTGACTTGGTGCGAGGAGCCGTAGGACGCATAGGAACCGTCAGCGGCAAGAAAGTCGTGTGTGCAAATATGGCAGTTCGGAGCTATGGAGCCGAGGTTAAGGGCCGTTCGTGCTCTCGAGCGATGACAAACACTATGGTTGAGAGGCCAGAGGTGTCAAAATACCTTAACCATGGCGTACGGCTTGCTTGACTCAAAGCCGTGAGCCATAGACGAACCGACCATGCGGCAAGATGGTCGTGTGTGCAAATGTGGCGCTTTACCGCCGTGGAGCCATGGTTAAGGGCCCTTCAAAGCTCTCGGGTGATGGAAAACTCTATGGTGGGAGAGGTGAGAGGCATCAAAATGGCTTAACCATGGCGTACGGTGCTGAACTGGTGCCGAGAGCCGTAGGATGCACAGATCCGGCCGTGCGCGCCATCGCCGTGTGTGCAATTATGGATGTTCTCCGAGTCGTGGAGCTATAGTTAAGGGCCGTCGGGCTCGGGTGATGACAAACATTGTGGTGGTGGGGCCAGAGGTGTCAAAACGCCTTAACCATGGCATACGGCCGTGCTTGACCTAGTGTCGAGAGTTGTAGGACACGTAGGAACCGGGCCCAGGCGGTAGCATAGTTGTGTGTGCAAATATGGCAAATAGAACGGTGGAGCCATGGTTAAGGGCCATTTGGGTTCTTTGGTGGCAACAAATGCCGTGGTCAAGAGGCCAGCGTGTCAAAATGCCTTAACCATAGTGCATGGGCGTGCTTGACTTGGTGCGAGGAGCCGTAGGATGCGCAGGAACCGTCGCGGGCAAAGAAAGCCGTGTGTGCAAATATGGCAGCTTCGAGCCGTGAGCCGAGGTTAAGTGCCGTTCGTGTCTCGAGTGACGGCAAACTCTATGGTAGAGAGGCTGGGCAGGTGTCCAAATGCCTTAACCATGGTGTACTGTGCATGCTTGACTTCGTAGCCGGGAGCCATAAATGCGTTGGAACCGACCGGCGGCAAAGATGGTCGTCGAGTGTGCAAATATGGCAGTTTGGAGCCGTGAGGCATGGTTAAGGGCTCTTCAGGCTCTCGTGTGATGGAAAACTCTATGGTGGACAGGTGAGAGGTATCAAATGGCTTAACCATGGCGTATAGGCGTGCTTGACCCGGTGCGGAGAGCCATAGGATGCACAGATCTCGACCGTGCAGCAAAGAAGACCGTGTGTGCAATTATGGATGTTCGAGTCGTGAGCTGTAGTTAAGGGCCGTTCGTGCTCTCGGTGATGACAAACATTGTGGTGGTGAGGCCGAGGCATCAAAATGCCTTAACCATGGCATACGGTCATGCTTGACCTAGTGTCAAGAGCCGTAGGACACGCACGAACCGCCATGCGGTAGCATATTCGTGTGTGCAAATATGGCAGCTTCACAACCGTGGAGCCATGGTTAAGGGCCATTCACAGTTCTCAAAGTAAAGAACAAACGCTGTGGTGGAGAGGCTAGATGTGTCAAAATGCCTTAACCATGGCGTACGGGCATGCTTGACTCGGCGAGAGCCATAGGATGCGTTGAACCGACCGTGCATGGTCGTGTGTGCAAATATGGCGCTTCCGGAGCCGTGGAGCCAAGGTTAAGGGCCGTGTGCTGGTAGAGAGGCCAGAGGTGTCAAAATGCCTTAACCATGGCGTACGGGCATGCTTGACTCAGCCCATAGGATGCGTTGGAGTGGGCAAAGATGGTCGTGTGTGCAAATATGGCGCTTTGCAGCCATGGAGCTGTGGTTAAGGGCCCTTCAGCTCTCGGGTGATGAAAAACTCTATGGTGGAGAGGTGAGAGGCATCAAAATGGCTTAACCATGGCGTACGGCGTGCTTGACCCGGTGCCGAGAGCCGTAGGATGCACAGATCCGTGGCAAAGACAGCCGTGTGTGCAATTATGGATGTTCTGGAGTCATGGAGCTATAGTTAAGGGCCGTTCGGGGCTCTCTAGTGATGACAAATATTGTGGTGGTGAGGCTAGAGGCGTTCAAAATGCCTTAACCATGGCATACGGTCGTGCTTGACCTAGTGTCGAGAGCTATAGGACATGCGTGAACCGGGCCGTGCGTAGCATAGTCGTGTGTGCAAATATGGCGCTTCTAGAGCCGTGGAGCCATGGTTAAGGGCCATTCGGGTTCTCGGGCGGTAATAAACGCCGTGGTGGAGAGGCCAAAGGTGTTAAACGCCTTAACCATGGTGCATGCGCGTGCTTGACTTGGTGCGAGGAGCCGTAGGACGATAGGAACCGGCCGTGCGGCAAAGAAAGTCGTGTGTGCAAATATGGCGCTCGGGAGCCGTGGAGCCGAGGTTAAGGGCCGTTCGTGCCTCGAGCGACGACAAACGCTATGGTAGAGAGGCCGAGGTGTCAAAATGCCTTAACCATGGCGTACGGGCTTGCTTGACTCGCTAGGAGCCATAGGACACAGCAACCGACCATGCGGCAAAGCATGGTCGTGTGTGCAAATGTGGCGCTTTACCGCCGTGGAGCCATGGTTAAGGGCCCTTCGTGCTCTCGGGTGATGGAAACTCTATGGTGGAGAGGTGAGAGGCATCAAAATGGCTTAACCATGGTGTACGGGTGTGCTTGAACCGTGCCGAGAGTCGTAGGATGCACGTGATCCGCCGTGCGCTGCAAAGACAAACGTGTGTGCAATTATGGATGTTCCGGGAGTTGTGGAGCTATAGTTAAGGGCCGTTCGGGCTCTCGTGATGACAAACATTGTGGTGGTGGGGCCGAGAGGTGTCAAAATGCCTTAACCATGGCATACGGTCATGCTTGACCTAGTGTCGAGAGCCGTAGGACACGTAGGAACCGCCGTGCGGTAGCATAGTCGTGTGTGCAAATATGGGAGTTCTAGAGCGGTGGAGCCATGGTTAAGGGCCATTCGGGTTCTTGGGTGGCAACAAATGCTGGGTCGAGAGGCCGGGCCGGTGTCAAAACGCCTTAACCATAGTGCATAGGCGTGCTTGACTGGTGCGAGAGCCGTAGGATGCGTTAGAACCGCCGTGCGCAAGAAAAGTCGTGTGTGCAAATATGGCGCTCGAGCCGTGGAGCCGAGGTTAAGTGCCGTTCGTGCTCTCGAGTGATGGCAAACGCTATGGTAGATAGGCCGAGGTGTCAAAATGCCTTAACCATGGTGTACGCATGCTTGACTAAGAGCCGGAGCCATAAAATGCGTTTGAACCGGACCGCGGGGCAAAGATGGTCGAGTGTGCAAATATGGCGCTTTGGAGCCGTGGGAGGCATGGTTAAGGGCCCTTCGTGCTCTCGTGTGATGGAATGGTCGAGAGGTGAGAGGCATCAAAATGGCTTAACCATGGCGTATGTGCGTTGCTTGACCCGGTGCCGAGAGCCATAGGATGCAGATCCGACCGTGCGGCAAAGACAACCAGGTGTGCAATTATGGATGTTCGAGTCGGGAGCTGTAGTTAAGGGCTGTTCAGCTCTCTGGTGATGACAAACATTGTGGTGGTGAGGCCAGAGGCATCAAAACGCCTTAACCATGGCATACGGTCATGCTTGACCTAGTGTCAAGAGCCGTAGGACACGCACGAACCGGCTTATGCGGTAGCATATTCGTGTGTGCAA
Source organism: Themeda triandra (assembly GCA_018135685.1). Taxonomy (NCBI): domain Eukaryota; kingdom Viridiplantae; phylum Streptophyta; class Magnoliopsida; order Poales; family Poaceae; genus Themeda; species Themeda triandra. The sequence goes on along the minus strand of JAENPR010002464.1, from coordinate 29,886 downwards.
ATATGGCAGTTCTAGAGCCATGGAGCCATGGTTAAGGGCCATTCGTGTTCTCAGCAGCAACAAACGCCGTGGTGGAGAGGCTAGATGTGTCAAAATGCCTTAACCATGGCGTACGGGCATGCTTGACTCAAGGCCGAGCCATAGGATGCGTTGGAACCGACCGTGCGGGCGATGGTCGTGTGTGCAAATATGGCGCTTTTGCAGCCATGGAGCCGTGGTTAAGGGCCCTTCGGTGCTCTAGTGATGAAAACTCTATGGTGGAGAGGTGAGAGGCATCAAAATGGCTTAACCATGGCGTACGGGCGTGCTTAACCCGGTGCCGAGAGCCGTAGGATGCACAGGATCCGGCCGGGGCGCAGCCGTGGTGTGCAATTATGGATGTTCGAGTCATGGAGCTATAGTTAAGGGCCGTTCGGCTCTCTAGTGATGACAAATATTGTGGTGGTGAGGCCAGAGGCGCAAACGCCTTTAACCATGGCATACGGTCGTGCTTGACCTAGTGTCGAGAGCTATAGGACATGCAGTGAACCGGGCCGGCGGTAGCATAGTCGTGTGTGCAAATATGGTAGTTCTAGAGCCGTGGAGCCATGGTTAAGGGCCATTCGGGTTCTCGGCGGTAAACGCCGTGGTGGAGAGGCCAAAGGTGTTAAAATGCCTTAACCATGGTGCATGGGCGTGCTTGACTTGGTGCGGTGGAGCCGTAGGACGATAGGAATCCTGGGACGTGCGGGGCAAAGAAGTCGTGTGTGCAAATATGGCGCTCGGAGCCGTGGAGCCGAGGTTAAGGGCCGTTCGGCTCTCGAGCGACGACAAACGCTATGGTAGAGAGGCCCGAGGTGTCAAAATGCCTTAACCATGGCGTACGGGCTTGCTTGACTCGGGGCTTGGAGCCATAGGACGCGTTGGAACCGACCATGCGGCAAAGATGGTCGTGTGTGCAAATGTGGCGGTTACCGCCGTGGAGCCATGGTTAAGGGCCCTTCGGGCTCTCGGGTGTTGGAAAACTCTATGGTGGAGAGGTGAGAGGCATCAAAATGGCTTAACCATGGTGTACGGGTGTGCTTGAACCGGTGCCGAGAGCCAAAGGATGCACGGGATCCGGCCGTGCGCCGGACGGCCGTGTGTGCAAATATGGCAGTTCTAGAGCTGTGGAGCTATAGTTAAGGGCCGTTCGGGCTCTCGGGTGATGACAAACATTGTGGTGGTGGGGCCAGAGGTGTCAAAATGCCTTAACCATGGCATACGGTCGTGCTTGACCTAGTGTCGAGAGCTGTAGGACACGTAGGAACCGGCTGTGCGGTAGCATAGTCGTGTGTGCAAATATGGCGAGTTCTAGAGCGGTGGAGCCATGGTTAAGGGCCATTCGGAGTTCTTGGGTGGCAACAAATGCCGTGGTCAAGAGGCCGGCGGTGTCAAAACGCCTTAACCATAGTGCATGGGCGTGCTTGACTTGGTGCGAGGAGCCGTAGGATGCGCGGGAACCGCCGTGCGGGCAAAAAGTCATGTGTGCAAATATGGCGCTTACGGAGCCGTGGAGCCGAGGTTAAGTGCCGTTCGTGCTCTCGAGTGATGGAAAACGCTATGGTAGAGAGGCCAAAGGTGTCAAAATGCCTTAACCATGGCGTACGGGCATGCTTGACTCGGGAGCCGGAGCCATAAAATGCGTTGGAACCGACCGTGCGGCGGCATGGTCGAGTGTGCAAAATATGGCAGTTTTGGAGCCGTGGAGGCATGGTTAAGGGGCCTTCGTGCTCTCGGGTGATGGAAAACTCTATGGTGGAGAGGTGAGAGGCATCAAAATGGCTTAACCATGCATACAAAGGCGTGCTTGACCCGGTGCCGAGAGCCATAGGATGCACAGGATCCGACTGGCGGCAGTGTGTGCAATTATGGATGTTCGAGTCGTGGAGCCGTAGTTAAGGGCCGTTCAGGCTCTCGGGTGATGACAAACATTGTGGTGGTGAGGCCAGAGGCATCAAAATGCCTTAACCATGGCATACGGTCATGCTTGACCTAGTGTCAGGAGCTGTAGGACACGCACGAACCGGCTGTGCGGTAGCATATTCGTGTGTGCAAATATGGCAGTTCTAGAGCTGTGGAGCCATGGTTAAGGGCCATTCAGGTTCTCGAGCGATGGCAAACGCTATGGTAGAGAGGCCAGAGGTGTCAAAATGCCTTAACCATGGCGTACGGGCATGCTTGACTCAGTGCCAAGATGCGTTGGAACCGACCGTGCGGCAGCACGGTCGTGTGTGCAAATATGGCAGTTTTGCAGCCGTGGAGCTGTGGTTAAGGGCCCTTCAGGCTCTCGGGTGATGAAAAAATCTATGGTGGAGAGGTGAGAGGCATCAAAATGGCTTAACCATGGCGTACGGGCGTGCTTGACCCGGTGCCGAGAGCCGTAGGATGCCTGTGATCCGGCGTGTGCGGCGGCACGGTCGTGTGTGCAATTATGGATGTTCGGAGTCGTGGAGCTATAGTTAAGGGCCTTTCGGGCTCTCGGGTGATGACAAATATTGTGGTGGTGAGGCCGAGGCGTCAAAATGCCTTAACCATGGCATATGGTCGTGCTTGACCTAGTGTCGAGAGCTATAGGACATGCGGAACCGGGCCGTGTGGTAGCATAGTCGTGTGTGCAAATATGGCGGTTCTAGAGTTGTGGAGCCATGTTTAAGGGCCATTCGGGTTCTCGGGCGGTAATAACTGCTGTGGTAGAGAGGCCAAAGGTGTTAAAATGCCTTAACCATGGTGCATGGGTGTGCTTGACTTGGTGCGAGGAGCCGTAGGACGCATAGGAACCGGCCGTGCGGTGCGCAAAGTCGTGTGTGGAAATATGGCGGTTCGGGAGCCGTGGAGCCGAGGTTAAGGGCCGTTCGTGCTCTCGGCGACGACAAACGCTATGGTAGAGAGGCCGGAGAGGTGTCAAAATGCCTTAACCATGGCGTACGGGCTTGCTTGACTCAGTGCAGGGAGCCATAGGACGCGTTGGAACCGACCATGCGGCAGCATGGTCGTGTGTGCAAATGTGGCAGTTTTACTGCCGTGGAGCCATGGTTAAGGGCCCTTCAGGCTCTCGGGTGATGGAAAACTCTATGGTGGAGAGGTGAGAGGCATCAAAATGGCTTAACCATGGCGTACAGGTGTGCTTGAATCGGTGCCGAGAGCCGTAGGATGCACAGGATCCGGCCGTGCGCCAGCACAGTCGTGTGTGCAATTATGGATGTTCTAGAGTCGTGGAGCTATAGTTAAGGGTCGTTCGGGCTCTCAGGTGATGACAAATATTGTGGTGGTGGGGCCAGAGGTGTCAAAACGCCTTAACCACGGCATACGGTCGTGCTTGACCTAGTGTCGAGAGCTGTAGGACACGTAGGAACCGGGCCGTGCGGTAGCATAGTCGTGTGTGCAAATATGGCGGTTCTAGAGTGGTGGAGCCATGGTTAAGGGCCATTCGGGTTCTTGGGCAGCAACAAATGCTGTGGTCAAGAGGCCGGCGGTGTCAAAACGCCTTAACCATAGTGCATGGGCGTGCTTGACTTGGTGCGAGGAGCCGTAGGATGCGCGGAACCGGCCGTGCGGCAGCAAATATGGCAGTTCTGGTGTGCAAATATGGCAGTTTTGGAGCCGTGGAGGCATGGTTAAGGGCCCTTCGGGCTCTCGGGTGATGGAAAACTCTATGGTGGAGAGGTGAGAGGCATCAATATGGCTTAACCATGGCGTACGGGGCGTGCTTGACCCGGTGCCGAGAGCCATAGGATGCACGAGATCCGACCGTGCGGCAAACACCGGTCGTGTGTGCAATTATGGATGTTACGGAGTCGTGGAGCTGTAGTTAAGGGCCGTTCGGGCTCTCGGGTGATGACAAACATTGTGTTGGTGAGGCCGGGAGGCATCAAAACGCCTTAACCATGGCATACGGTCATGCTTGACCTAGTGTCAAGAGCCGTAGGACACGCACGAACCGGGCCGTGCGGTAGCATATTCGTGTGTGCAAATATGGCGGTTCTAGAGCTGTGGAGCCATGGTTAAGGGCCATTCGGGTTCTCGAGCGGCAAGAAATGCTGTGGTGGAGAGGCCAGAGGTGTCAAAATGCCTTAACCATGGCGTACGGGCATGCTTGACTCGGTGCCGGGAGCCATAGGATGCGTTAGGCCCGACCATGCGGCAAAGATGGTCGTGTGTGTAAATATGGCAGTTCTGGAGCCGTGGAGCCAAGGTTAAGGGCCGTTCAAGCTCTCAAGCGATGGAAAACACTATGGTAGAGAGGCCAGAGGTTTCAAAATGCCTTAACCATGGTGTACGGGCATGCTTGACTCAGTGCCGAGAGCCATAGGATGCGTTGGAACCGACCGTGCGGCAGCATGGTCGTGTGTGCAAATATGGTAGTTTTGCAGCCATGGAGCTGTGGTTAAGGGCCCTTCAGGCTCTCGGGTGATGAAAAACTCTATGGTGGAGAGGTGAGAGGCATCAAAATGGCTTAACCATGGCGTACGGGCGTGCTTGACCCGGTGCCGAGAGCCGTAGGATGCCCAGGATCCGGCCGTGCGGCAGCACAGTCGTGTGTGCAATTATGGATGTTCTGAGTCGTGGAGCTATAGTTAAGGGCCTTTCGGGCTCTCGGGTGATGACAAATATTGTGGTGGTGAGGCCGGGCGTCAAAATGCCTTAACCATGGCATACGGTCGTGCTTGACCTAGTGTCGAGGGCTATAGGACATGCAGGAACCGGGCCGTGTGGTAGCATAGTCGTGTGTGCAAATATGGCGTTCTAGAGCCGTGGAGCCATGGTTAAGGGCCATTCGGGTTCTCGGCGGTAATAAATGCTGTGGTAGAGAGGCCAAAGGTGTTAAAATGCCTTAACCATGGTGCATGGGTGTGCTTGACTTGGTGCGAGGAGCCGTAGGACGCATAGGAACCGGCCGTGCGGCAGCAAAGTCGTGTGTGGAAATATGGCGGTTCGGAGCCGTGGAGCCGAGGTTAAGGGCCGTTCGGGCTCTCGAGCGACGACAAACGCTATGGTAGAGAGGCCAGAGGTGTCAAAATGCCTTAACCATGGCGCACGGGCGTGCTTGACTCGGTGCGGGGAGCCATAGGACGCGTTGGAACCGACCATGCGGCAGCATGGTCGTGTGTGCAAATGTGGCAGTTTTACTGCCGTGGAGCCATGGTTAAGGGCCCTTCAGGCTCTCGGGTGATGGAAAACTCTATGGTGGAGAGGTGAGAGGCATCAAAATGGCTTAACCATGGCGTACGGTGTGCTTGAACCGGTGCCGAGAGCCGTAGGATGCACAGGATCCGGCCGTGCGCCCGGCACGACGTGTGTGTGCAATTATGGATGTTCTAGAGTCGTGGAGCTATAGTTAAGGGTCGTTCGGGCTCTCGGTGATGACAAATATTGTGGTGGTGGGGCCGGAGGTGTCAAAACGCCTTAACCACGGCATACGGTCGTGCTTGACCTAGTGTCGAGAGGTAGGACACGTAGGAACCGGGCGTGCGGTAGCATAGTCGTGTGTGCAAATATGGCAGTTCTAGAGTGGTGGAGCCATGGTTAAGGGCCATTTGGGTTCTTCGGCGGCAACAAATGCTGTGGTCAAGAGGCCAGCGGTGTCAAAACGCCTTAACCATAGTGCATGGGCGTGCTTGACTTGGTGCGAGGAGCCGTAGGATGCGCAGGAACCCGCCGTGCGGCAGCAAAGTCGTGTGTGCAAATATGGCAGTTTTGGAGCCGTGGAGGCATGGTTAAGGGCCCTTCAGGCTCTCAGGTGATGGAAAACTCTATGGTGGAGAGGTGAGAGGCATCAAAATGGCTTAACCATGGCGTACAGGCGTGCTTGACCCGGTGCCGAGAGCCATAGGATGCACAGGATCCGACCGTGCGGCAAAGACGCCGTGTGTGCAATTATGGATGTTCGGAGTCGTGGAGCCGTAGTTAAGGGCCGTTCGGGCTCTCGGGTGATGACAAACATTGTGTTGGTGAGGCCGGAGGCATCAAAACGCCTTAACCATGGCATACGGTCATGCTTGACCTAGTGTCAAGAGTCAGAGGACACGCACGAACCGGGCCGTGCGGTAGCATATTCGTGTGTGCAAATATGGCGGTTCTAGAGCCGTGGAGCCATGGTTAAGGGCCATTCGGTTCTCGAGGCAGCAACAAACGCCGTGGTGGAGAGGCTAGAGGTGTCAAAATGCCTTAACCATGGCGTGCGGGCATGCTTGACTCGTGCCGAGGAGCCATAGGATGCGTTGGAACCGACCGTGCGGCGGCATGGTCGTGTGTGCAAATATGGCGCTTGCGGGAGCCGTGGAGCCAAGGTTAAGGGCCGTTCGTGCTCTCGAGCGATGGCAAACGCTATGGTAGAGAGGCCAAAGGTGTCAAAATGCCTTAACCATGGCGTACGGGCATGCTTGACTCGATCGCCGAGAGCCATAGGATGCGTTGGAACCGACCGTGCGGCAAAGATGGTCGTGTGTGCAAATATGGCAGTTTTGCGGCCGTGGAGCCGTGGTTATGGGCCCTTCGGGCTCTCGGGTGATGAAAAACTCTATGGTGGAGAGGTGAGAGGCATCAAAATGGCTTAACCATGGCGTACGGGCGTGCTTGACCCGGTGTCGAGCCGTAGGATGCACAGGATCCGGCCAGTGCGGCAGCACGTCGTGTGTGCGCTTATGGATGTTCGAGTTGTGGAGTTATAGTTAAGGGCCGTTCGGTCTCTCGGGCGATGACAAATATTGTGGTGGTGAGGCCGAGGCGTCAAAATGCCTTAACCATGGCATACGGTCGTGCTTGACCTAGTGTCGAGAGCTATAGGACATGCGAACCGGCCGTGTGGTAGCATAGTCGTGTGTGCAAATATGGCGCTTCTAGAGTCATGGAGCCATGGTTAAGGGCCATTCGGGTTCTCGGCGGTAATAAATGCTGTGGTAGAGAGGCCAAAGGTGTTAAAATGCCTTAACCATGGTGCATGGGTGTGCTTGACTTGGTGCGAGGAGCCGTAGGACGCGCCATAGGAACCGGCCGTGCGGCAAAGAAAGTCGTGTGTGGAAATATGGCAGTTACGGAGCCGTGGAGCCGAGGTTAAGGGCCGTTCGGGGTCTCGGCGATGACAAACGCTATGGTAGAGAGGCCAGAGGTGTCAAAATGCCTTAACCATGGCGTACGGGCTTGCTTGACTCGGTGCCGGGAGCCATAGGATGCGTTGGAACCGACCATGCGGCAAAGCATGGTCGTGTGTGCAAATGTGGCGGTTTCTTTGCCGTGGAGCCATGGTTAAGGGCCCTTCGTGGCTCTCGGGTGATGGAAAACTCTATGGTGGAGAGGTGAGAGGCATCAAAATGGCTTAACCATGGCGTACTGTGTGTGCTTGAATCGGTGCCGAGAGCCGTAGGATGCACGGATCCGGCCGTGCGCCGGCACGCCGTGTGTGCAATTATGGATGTTCTAGAGTCGTGGAGCTATAGTTAAGGGCCGTTCGGGCTCTCGGGTGATGACAAATATTGTGGTGGTGGGGCCGAGGTGTCAAAACGCCTTAACCACGGCATACGGTCGTGCTTGACCTAGTGTCGAGAGCCAGTGGGACACGTAGGAACCGGGCCGTGCGCCAGCACAGTCGTGTGTGCAAATATGGCAGTTCTAGAGTGGTGGAGCCATGGTTAAGGGCCATTCGGGTTCTTGGGCGGCAACAAATGCTGTGGTCGAGAGGCCAGCGGTGTCAAAACGCCTTAACCATAGTGCATGGGCGTGCTTGACTTGGTGCGAGGAGCCGTAGGATGCGCAGGAACCGGCCGTGCGGCAATGAAAGTCGTGTGTGCAAATATGGCAGTTTTGGAGCCGTGGAGGCATGGTTAAGGGCCCTTCAGGCTCTCAGGTGATGGAAAACTCTATGGTGGAGAGGTGAGAGGCATCAAAATGGCTTAACCATGGCGTACGGGCGTGCTTGACCCGGTGCCGAGAGCCATAGGATGCACAGGATCCGACCGTGCGGCAGCACGGTCGTGTGTGCAATTATGGATGTTCTCGAGTCGTGGAGCTAGTTAAGGGCCGTTCGGGCTCTCGGGTGATGACAAACATTGTGTTGGTGAGGCCGAGGCATCAAAACGCCTTAACCATGGCATACGGTCATGCTTGACCTAGTGTCAAGAGCTCAGTAGGACACGCACGAACCGGGCGTGCGGTAGCATATTCGTGTGTGCAAATATGGCGGTTCTAGAGCTGTGGAGCCATGGTTAAGGGCCATTCGGGTTCTCGAGGCGGCAACAAACGCTGTGGTGGAGAGGCTAGAGGTGTCAAAATGCCTTAACCATGGCGTACGGGCATGCTTGACTCGGTGCGGGAGCCATAGGATGCGTTGAACCGACCGTGCGGCGGCATGGTCGTGTGTGCAAATATGGCAAGTTTGGAGCCGTGGAGCCAAGGTTAAGGGCCGTTCGGCTCTCGAGCGATGGCAAACGCTATGGTAGAGAGGCCAAAGGTGTCAAAATGCCTTAACCATGGCGTACGGGCATGCTTGACTCAGTGCCGAGAGCCATAGGATGCGTTGGAACCGACCGTGCGGCAAAGATGGTCGTGTGTGCAAATATGGCAGTTTTGCGGCCGTGGAGCTGTGGTTATGGGCCCTTCGGCTCTCGGGTGATGAAAAACTCTATGGTGGAGAGGTGAGAGGCATCAAAATGGCTTAACCATGGCGTACGGGCGTGCTTGACCCGGTGTCGAGAGCCGTAGGATGCACGGGATCCGGCCGTGCGGGGCAAAGCACGTCGTGTGTGCGGTATGGATGTTACGGAGTCGTGGAGTTATAGTTAAGGGCCGTTCGGTCTCTCGGGTGATGACAAATATTGTGGTGGTGAGGCCGAGGCGTCAAAATGCCTTAACCATGGCATACGGTCGTGCTTGACCTAGTGTCGAGAGCTATAGGACATGCGGGAACCGGGCATGGCGGTAGCATAGTCGTGTGTGCAAATATGGCAGTTCTAGAGCTGTGGAGCCATGGTTAAGGGCCATTCGGGTTCTCAGGCGGTAATAAACACTGTGGTGGAGAGGCCAAAGGTGTTAAAAAGCCTTAACCATGGTGCATGGGCGTGCTTAACTTGGTGCGAGGAGCCGTAGGACGCATAGGAACCGGCCGTGCGGCAGCAAAGTTGTGTGTGCAAATATGGCAGTTCTGGAGCCGTGGAGCCGAGGTTAAGGGCTATTCAGGCTCTTGAGCGATGACAAACGCTATGGTAGAGAGGCCAGAGGTGTCAAAATACCTTAACCATGGCGTACGGGCTTGCTTGACTCAGTGCCGGGAGCCATAGGACGCGTTGGAACCGACCATGCGGCAGCATGGTCGTGTGTGCAAATGTGGCATTTTTACTACCGTGGAGCCATGGTTAAGGGCCCTTCAGGCTCTCGGGTGATGGAAAACTCTATGGTGGAGAGGTGAGAGGCATCCAAATGGCTTAACCATGGCGTACGGGTGTGCTTGAACCGGTGCCGAGAGCCGTAGGATGCACAGGATCCGGCCGTGCGCCGACAACGTGTGTGCAATTATGGATGTTCGAGTCATGGAGCTATAGTTAAGGGCTGTTTGGGCTCTCGGGTGATGACAAATATTGTGGTGGTGGAGCCAGAGGTGTCAAAACGCCTTAACCATGGCATACGGTTGTGCTTGACCTAGTGTCAAGAGCTGTAGGACACGTAGGAACCGGCTGTGCAGTAGCATAGTCGTGTGTGCAAATATGGCAGTTCTAGAGCGGTGGAGCCATGGTTAAGGGCCATTCGGGTTCTTGGGCGGCAACAAATGCTATGGTCGAGAGGCCAGCGGTGTAAAATGCCTTAACCATAGTGCATGGGCATGCTTGACTTGGTGCGAGGAGCCGTAGGATGCACAGGAACCGGCCGTACGGCAGCAAAGTCGTGTGTGCAAATATGGTAGTTCTGGAGCCGTGGAGCCGAGGTTAAGTGCCGTTCAGACTCTCAAGTGACGGCAAACGCTATGGTAGAGAGGCCAGAGGTGTCAAAATGCCTTAACCATGGCGTACAGGCAAGCTTGACCCAGAGCCGGGAGCCATAAAATGCATTGGAACCAACCGTGCGGCAGCATATTCGTGTGTGCAAATATGGCAGTTTTGCAGCCGTGGAGCTGTGGTTAAGGGCCCTTCAGGCTCTCGGGTGATGAAAAACTCTATGGTGGAGAGGTGAGAGGCATCAAAATGGCTTAACCATGGCGTACGGGCGTGCTTGACCCGGTGCCGAAACCGTAGGATGCACGGGGATCCGGCCGTGCGGGCAGCAAATGCGTGTGTGCAATTATGGATGTTCGAGTCGTGGAGCTATAGTTAAGGGCCGTTCGGGCTCTCGGGTGATGACAAATATTGTGGTGGTGAGGCCGGGCGTCAAAACACCTTAACCATGGCATACGGTCGTGCTTGACCTAGTGTCGAGCTATAGGACATGCGAGGAACCGGGCGGCGGTAGCATAGTCGTGTGTGCAAATATGGCAGTTCTAGAGCTGTGGAGCCATGGCTAAGGGCCATTCGGGTTCTTGGGCGGTAATAAACGCTGTGGTGGAGAGGCCAAAGGTGTTAAAACGCCTTAACCATGGTGCATGGGCGTGCTTGACTTGGTGCGAGGAGCCGTAGAACGCATAGGAACCGGCCGTGCGGCAGCAAAGTCGTGTGTGCAAATATGGCAGTTCTGGAGCCGTGGAGCCGAGATTAAGGGCCGTTCAGGCTCTCGAGTGACGACAAATGCTATGGTAGAGAGGCCAGAGGTGTCAAAATGCCTTAACCATGGCGTACGGGCTTGCTTGACTCAGTGCCGGGAGCCATTGGACGCGTTGGAACCGACCATGCGGCAGCATGGTCGTGTGTGCAAATGTGGCAGTTTTACTGCTGTGGAGCCATGGTTAAGGGCCCTTCAGGCTCTCGGGTGATGGAAAACTCTATGGTGGAGAGGTGAGAGGCATCAAAATGGCTTAACCATGGCGTACGGGTGTGCTTGAACCGGTGCCGAGAGCCATAGGATGCACGGATCCGGCCGTGCGCGGCACAAGACGTGTGTGCAATTATGGATGTTCTGGAGTCGTGGAGCTATAGTTAAGGCCGTTCGGGCTCTCGGGTGATGACAAATATTGTGGTGGTGGGGCCAGAGGTATCAAAACGCCTTAACCATGGCATACGGTCGTGCTTGACCTAGTGTCGAGAGCTGTAGGACACGTAGGAACCGGCTGTGCGGTAGCATAGTCGTGTGTGCAAATATGGCAGTTCTAGAGTGGTGGAGCCATGGTTAAGGGCCATTCGGGTTCTTGGGTGGCAAGAAATGCTGTGGTCAAGAGGCCAGCGGTGTCAAAACTGTTAACACCAGAATTTGGTCAGGAATATGACAGGTGGACCCGCAGACGGCAGAGAGAGGAATTCGGCAAGTGCATATGCGGTCGGCTAATTTCCATGTGTTCGGCAAATGGCCAAGCGGTCAGCAATCGCTTTATTTGAAGGCGGAGAAAGGAAAAAGGAAGCTGATCGAAAAGGGAAGGAGTCGTGATGATCAAGGACTCCGATTATGGATAGAGTTAGCGTGTCTTTGTCTTTCCAATTTTGGTTAGATAGTTCGTAAGTGCTTAGGACTCATGTTTTGTCCAGGGTATAAATATAAACCCTCGACCATTGTAATAGGGGTTCACAACCAAATCAATACAACCGGCTACGCGCCACCCTTCGAGTCCTTTAGTCGTGTCGTCGAGTTCTTCGAGAGGGCCAATCGATCCGTCGACCTCCGTAAGTCCCGGCAACCTTGTTATCATGTCTAGTATCGTGCGGCGGATTTAGATGTGATGCAAGTAGTCTCATCCGTTTTGCTTAGTATCGTGCGGCGGATTTAAGCTTAATGATGGGAAGTTTTTGCTTGTGCCTTGTATCGTGCGGCGGATTAAGACATGAGTAAAGATAGTTATCGGCTCTCTTAGATTTGGCAAGATCTAATAGATTCATTAAGTTATCACGTGTTGCATGCTTTATTTAATGATTAATTATTTGCAACACTCTTTTGCCCAATCTAGATTGATACTCTTTCGGCTTGTTGATCGTTCCTTTCATGCTTATTCAATACCGAGTAGATCAAGCTCATATAGCCGAATTAGATCGATCTAGATTGTTACATGTTGCGGGTTCATTCACGTTATATGTAGATAAGCCTTGACAGGACCGGGTACCGTGCGGCAGATGCAGGTCTTTGGGTTACTCTAGAGCTAGTCATCCGGTGGACTAGAGATCGGTTTAATCTGATAGGCTCCCTCTATATGTTACTTGTTTGTTCCTTCTTCATGGACCCCGATTCGGCAATCTTGCCGATACGGTTATGCTTATACATGTAGCAAGTATCTATAGATCTGTTAGATAATTATATGCTTTTAGCTCTTTATTGCTAGATTGTATCATGCGGTGGATTGATCTAGTAGCAAGGAGTGGTGTAAATTCATAGTGAGTGGTATCATGCGGTGGATTAGCTTGCTTGGGTTTATGCTCGACGGGTTTATGAAGGCTAGACGTGCGCGAGACTAGTTGGAGTAGCCTATGCATGTGTTGTTTAGTAGATTTATATTTATAAGTTACTTATTCTTAATTTTTAGTGCTTAAAGATGCTTTAAACATGAGATGTAGTTTGATATGCTTCAATGATTTAATCTTGTTCAAACATGTCTTTATTTACCGTATTCGGCTAGTTTGTTCGTTTACATCGGTTATGTTACTTTAGCCGAATGAACGCATCCCGTTGGGAGATAGCTTCCATAGCTATGTGTCGTCGTAAGTGGCTTCAAATGGCCGTAAAGATGGAACTGTCTGGTCTCACCCCGGACGTTCCGGTTATGATCTTACCATTTTATCCCTTGTCGATTTTCGGTCAAATCGATCGGCACGCCACAGGATTCGCACGCCGGGCACCCGATTGAAGCTAGGCTTTCCGGCTTGCCGTGTGTGAGACGCGGGGTGGTCACATTTTGCGTCAACACACTTTTTATAACGCCGGTGGGACAACTTCTCAATATAAGATGGGATCGGAAATTGACAACGATCCACGTTACGAACGTGACCATGGACGAGCTGCCGCGAGCAACGCCCGGATGGTGGAGCAAGCAATGGAACAATTTCCCGACGAAATGTCGATGTCCTTTTCCAAGAACAAGAGTGGCAGTGATGATCAAGCAAGCACGCCACGAGTTCTTCTCGCCGGCCGATCGATGTTACCGACGAGGAGGAGATGCGGGGTAGTTGGAGCCATCTACAAAGCGTAGGAGACACTATGTTGAATCACAACACGGCTTTTCCGGGCACCTTCCGTAAAATCATGGCTGAAACTTTTGGTCCGGCAAACTTGACAAACGATTTGAAGCAAGATTTGGAGAGCTTCTTTGAGCCGTGTACTTCAACACTCGGCAATCTTCGGGGAAGTCAACTGGAGGAGAAGAGATAATCGGTACAAGCAAAGATGGAGCTATTCATGATGGAAAAGAGAAGCCTCCCGTGACCGAGCAGCAAACTCATGGTCGGTAGCTTTTGGTGCGACAACAGATATACCCGCGCATCTCGCTATAAGATTTCTCCATTAGCAAGCGGTTGCGAAGAGTGTCTATGGAGATGGGTATAGTGAATTCACGATTACGGTGCTGGATGCTTTGCCGAATCCAGGATACAGAGTGCATCGGAGTGCCTTCTAGGAGACAGGGAGCAAAAGATGCAAATGATGAGCTCCTAGCGAGAATGGCCGATATGATGCAGAATCAATTCGGCTGAAACCAAAGCATCGACATATGCATACAAATCTCCTTTCCCTGAGAATGGTACAATAGGGTAGCTCTTCCACCAAGAGTTAAACCACCAACGGATTTGACCAAATTCTCTGGTCGGGATGATACCAGTACCATTGAGCATGTCGTAGATATCTGATGCAACTTGGAGAAGCTGCTGCTGATGAAGCTTGGAGGATCGATATTTTCCTATGTCTCCTTCGACGGGCCGGCTTTCACATGGTTTGCATCGCGGCCGGCCAATTCCATTGGTACATGGGCGTAATTGGAGCAAAAGTTCCATTCATACTTTTATACAGGGACCAATGAGAAGAAGATGGTTGATCTGTGGTCTATGAGGATGAAAACTACTTTTGAAACACCAATGGAGTATCTCCGCAGATTCGGAAGAGAAGCAAAGAACATGTGCTATTCTCGACTATTCCCGATGATCGGCTTGCACAATTGGTCATTGCGGGCATGCCGCCACATATTAGAGACAAGCTATTCGGCATGGAGTTTGAAGATCTTGGACAAACTTTGCACAAAGCCGACAAAGAATGAGCAATCAAGCCCAAGGGTTCGAAGAGATGCTCGTTTTCGGAAGAACAAGTGCAACCTGTTGATATGTATCGTGGATTTACGGAGGAAGCATCTGAATATGAAAGATGAAGATGAAGTAGCTGGCGCAGTTGACCCGGACAAAAGAGCCTACTTTGGTCAGTCATCGATGGGTGAAGCAGAGCGAAGGGATCTTATGATTTTGATGTCGGTAAAGCGAGATAAGCTCTTTTTGTATCTGGTCCAAGAAGGACGCGTTAAGCCGCCGTAAGGACATCCTATCTTTGCGCCACGAAGGAGTAAAGGATAAGAAGTCTTGTGGATTTCATGATACAAACTCTCATCATATCAATGATTGCCGAGTGTTCGTAGTAAAAATTCGAAGGCTATTCAAGATGGACACTTAAGATTTGATGGCAAGATGAAAGTAGACAAGAACCCGTTCCCTCAGAACATGGTCTCTTTCTCCATAGGTATGGTTGATGCCGGTGAGTCCAAGGAAAAGGGAAAGATGAAGGTTCGACATCCGAAAGAGCCAAAGAGATTGGTTACGTTGACCCTAATCGGCAAGTTACCAAGGAGGAAGTGCAACAAGCGCAGCTTCAAGAATAGCCGAACGAGAAGGGTCAAACTTCGAGATGCGGCTAAGGGAAATTGCCGAATACACGCTGATCCGAAGCGTTGTGGTTACAAAGACGACACTTATTGAATAAGTGGCAATGGGAAAAGAAGATGGAGTATGATGAGGAACAAGAAGTACATTGAGGAGGAGCGCGGTTCATGGCGAACGTCGGAGATATGAAGCGAAGTGCGCCAAAGGGAACAAGAAGAATACGGGGAGAGAGCAAGAGCAATCTCATTGGAATTGTTCCTTCTTCGCAACCACTTGTTGGAATGAAGGCTTGAAATTGCTCGCGAAAACAATTGCCACACGAATGCGGTGATCAATATTCGAGAATACGGAGCAATCTCGAGTCAACCGTCCCGTTCATGATAGACTTGGGATGAAAGTTCCGAGAACGATCGGCGCCTAAAAATAAACAAGTTTTGATGGATATCGAGAGGAAAAGATTTGCGAGACCAAACATGGGCTCACGGTAGTGTCCATACTACGGAAGAGAGCTCCTACGAGATGGCAAAAAGGTCAATGGTGCCCTCTGGTCTCGCGGAAAAGCGAGGAAGAGAAGAGTTCGGCGTTTGAGAAATCAAGAGATGAAGCAGGAAATAGCCGAAAAGAAGCCGGTATGGCGTCCTAAGAAAAAGGATGGTAGACGGGGCCCATCGGCTAATACTAACATGGTGTTCTTCATTCCATTAGAGTTTAAAGCTCCTGAAGACCAAGAAGTGCAAGATGAGGTATATTGATTTTGATGAGACCGAATGCCGAGACCCGATGGCTCAACTTGTGTTGACTCGGCAAGCAATCTTTGATAAGCCGCTAAAAATCGTCATCCGAAACCATTGTACTTGAAGGGATATGTCAATGGCAAGCCTTTAACTAAGATGCTTGTTGATGGAGGGGCTGCTATCAATATTATGCCCTATGCTACTTTCAGAAACTTGGTATGACAAATGAAGATTTGCCTTGGGCAGACATGATCCTTAGAGATTTTGGTGGCAATGCTTCGATACTCGTGAGCAAGACATGGGAGCGATGATTGGATCCAAGACCTTGATCACTACCTTCTTTGTCATTGATGGCAAGGGGGCATATAGCATGCTTCGGAAGGGATTGGATCCATGCTAATTGGCTTGTATACCCTCAACTATGCATCAAATCCTTATTCAAAGGGTAGGAGATGATGTAGAAGTTGTTCAGCCTGATGATTCGTGAGTGTTGCCACTTAGCCTGCTTATTGGGAGTATGATGAACTAGATTGCCTTTCGGGTAAGGTATGGAAAGAAGGTCCCGTCAATGTGTTCGACGGGGATCAACAACCCGATCCAAGCAAATACGGCTCGGCGTAACTTTTAATGGGCAATCCAATCGATGGCAACAAAGGCAAAGCGGGTCGTGGTTTCATGTCGGCCGACAAATTAGAAGAAATCAATGTTGGTGATAGCACAAAGTCAAGGCCGATGTATATCGTTGCAAATTTAGACCCGAGAATATAAATTGAAGTTAATAGAGTTGTCAAGGAGTTCAAAGATTGTTTTGCTTGGGATTACACGAGATGCCTGGGTTGGATCGATCAATTGTTGAACATAAGCTGCCTATAAAACCTGGATTTCGTCCTTTCAAACAACCTCCACGGAAAATCTATAAAGAGGAGATATTGGCCGATGTAAAGAAAGAGATTGAGAGATTAATTGAAGCAAACTTTATTCGGCCATGCGAGGTATGCGTAATGGATTTCAAATATAGTACTGTCTACAAGAAGAATGGAAAGATGAGGGTATGCATAGATTTCAGAGATCTCAACAAAGCTACTCCAATGGATGGATACCCAATGCCGTTCTTGCCGATTTATTAGTGGATGCGGCAAAGGTTATGAAGTTATCGGTTTTATGGATGGCAATGCGGCTACAATCAGATTTTCATGGCGAGTTGAAGATATTGCAAAGACGCATTCAGATGTCCTGGTCACATTGGATTGTTTGAGTGGATAGTGATGACATTTGGATTGAAGAATCTTTGGTGCAACTTATCGAGAGCCATGAACTATATCTTTCATGAGTTAATCGGCAAGATTGTAGAAATTTATATTGATGATGTAGTAGTCAAATCCGGAGACCATGAAGGACATTTAGCCGATTTAAGAAAGACTTTGGAGTGCACAAAGAGACATGGCTTAAAGATGAATCCAAACAAGTGTGCTTTTGGAGTCTCAGTGGTGAGTTTTTAGGGTTCTTGATCCACAAAGGAGGGATAGAAGTTGGGAAAAAGAGCATGGAAGCAATAGACAAGGTTGTGCCCCAACTAACCTTACACTGGAATAATCATTGGCGGGCAAGGTCAATTTCGTGAGAAGATTCATATCCAATTTATCGAAAGAGTGTTGCCTTTTCTCTCCATTGTTGAAGCTCAAGAATGATCGAGAAATTTGTCCAGGGTGACATACAGCAAAAAAGGCTTTTGATGAAATCAAGCAATATATGAAGGCACCACCAAGTGTTGGTACCTCCACAACTTGAGAAGCCTTTCAAGCTGTATGTGGCGGCGATAGCCTAACAATAGGATCGGCCCTTATGCAAGAGTTTGATGGAAAAGAGAGTAATAGCTTACCTTAGCCGAAAAACCGTTAGATCCCGAAACAAGGTATTCGGCTATAGAAAAGCTCGTTGTGTGTTTATTACTCATGCACCAAATTTCGGCACTATTTGTTAAATGCCGAATGTGTGGTTATATCTAGTTTTGATGTAATTAAACACATGTTGTCAATGCCGATTTTAAGTGGGAGAATCGGCAAATGGGTATTAGCACCGTCGTAGTTTAATTTAAAGTATGAGTCGGCAAAAGCGGTGAAGGAAAGGCAATTGCCGATTTTATTACTCAACATCGTGATTTATCTCGTTGATATGATTAACATTGCCCCATGGGCATTATTTTTTGATGGGTCATCATGTGACAAAGGTGGTGGTGCCGGTATTCTTTTGATATCCCCACGTGGAAAGATATTTGAGTTTGCTTTTTCAATTGAATATCCCGTCACTAACAACCAAGCGGAGTATGAGGCTTTGCTTAGAGGGCTTCGCCGTTGGTAGAACCGAAGGTCAAGTTGCTATTGAGGTATTTGGTGATTCTGAATTGGTAATCAATCGGTTAATGACGGACAATATGAATGCAAAAATGATGTACCGCAAGGGTACCATGAACAATGTAGGGAACTTAGAAAGTTTTTCGATAGTTACTTTGCATCATATACCCGGAAAGCACAATGGAGAAGCAAATAAATTAGCTCAAGCCGCTTGGATATCGGGAAAATCATGAAGTCTATACAACAGAAGAAGATGTTTTCAATTCGATCGGATAAGTAATGACTGGAGAAGTGACATTATCAACTATCTCAAAGATCCATCTCAAAGAGTTTCCCGAGGCTCGTGGTATAAGGCATTTAAATTTGTGCTTCTTGATGATCGGTTGTACCACAAGTCTATAGATGGAGTGTTGCTCAAATGCTTGAGCCAAGAAGAAGCTAAGAAGATTATGTTTGAAGTCCATGAAGGAGCTTGTGGTGCACATCATTCGGCTTACCGAATGAAATGGATAATAAGGAGGACGGTACTTTTGGCCGACTATGTTGGAGGATTGCTTTGAATATTACAAAGGGTGTCGAGATTGTCGATATTTGGTAATGTTCGGTGAGAGCACCTCACATCCGTTTACGAATCCGATAATTAAACCTTTGGCCGTTCGTCGAGGATGGGGTATAGATTTAATTGGACAGATCAATCCTCCATCTAGCAAAGGACACGGAGTTTGTTTTGCTAGCAACAGATTATTTCACCAAGTGGGTTGAAGCTATCCCTTTGAAAAAGGTCACATCGAAAGAAAATATGATCGGTTTTGTCAAGGAACATATAATTCATAGGTTTGGGATTCCACGAGACCATTACAACCGATCGGGGACTCGGTTCACTTCTTCGAGTTTTTGTGATTTTGCCGAAAACATGGGGATAAGGCTTGTATAATTCTTCTCCTTATTATGCACAAGCCAATGGCCAAGCAGAGGCGTCAAATAAGATCATGATCAAGATTATTCGGAAGAAAATCGATGAGAAGCCAAGGAGATGGCACTTGGTCCTTAATGAAGCATTGTGGGCTTACCGAATGGCTTGCCATGGGTCCACACAAGCATCTCCATATGAGTTGGTTTATGGACATAATCTTTGTGATGCCTTGGGAGTTGCAATCGGATCAAGGAGAGTTGAGTTACAAAAGGACCCGACGAGAAAAAGATTATAAGGATCGATGATGGATGAGTTAGAAGATTTGCATTTGATTCGTCTTAAGGCCTTGGAGAATATTGAGAAGAATAAAATACGTGTTGCCAAGTACTACAACAAGAGAGTTAAAATTAAGCAATTTGCGTAAGGAGAATTGGTTTGGAAAACAATATTGCCAATTGGTACCAAAGACGCAATATTCGGCAAGTGGTCTCCGAATTGGGAAGGACCTTTTCGGGTTGTCAGTTGTGCACCTGGTAATGCGTATATATTAAAAACTGTTTGGAGAAGAACTTACTAGAGCCATCAATGGCGGATACCTTAAGAAGTTTTATCCAAGTATCGAAGTTGGATCTTAATTGTGATTATGACATAAGCGTGGTATAGCCGATTGAATAAAATCGCCTTGAGCAAAGGAAAGAAGTTGGAAAGAAATAACCGATAATATTATCGCCTCTAGTGGAAAGATAGCCGATATCGTGTGTATCGTCTTCGTAACAAAATAGCCGATACGGTTGTATCGCCTTTAGTCGATTTTTAAAGTATGAGTGAACGATCGATTTTATCTCTCACCTGGTAGGTTTATCGGGAGAAGATAAAGAGAATTGAAGAGCTACGCTACAAAGCGCAAGTCAAAGGGACAGACCGAGATCTAATCGGCTAAGGCAACGTTGTGCTCTCAAGATTTTCGTTCGGGAAGAATGTTGCAAGCAAGTTCTAGCTAAGGTAAAATTTGCAAAAGGCAATTGTGACAGATGAACGTCGCGTCACGTACAAGCAAGAACAGGAGGAGGCCAACATTCTTCATTAACATTTTTTATTTACAACCCGTGCCAACTTATTACAAGCTACTCCTCTTCCTCGGCGAAGAGCTTGTTGAGGACGGACTCCGGGTTAAGGGCGTTGGCCATGGCGTCGGCAGGCGTCGAACCCGCTGTAGAGGCCCTCGATGTCGTCGACTTCGTGAGGGAGCCCGCCGCAAGCCGGCCGGGCATCGAGCGCAGTCGCCCCGGTCCAGACGCACATCCCCGCTGTGCCGAGGAGGTGCCGAGGCGCACGCCATGAAGGGCAACCCGGGTCGACCCGACTGTGCACCGCCGAGGCGCTCCACCGCCGCCCCTTGGGCATTCACGTGGTTGGCCGCCGCCATCGCCGCCACCTTCAAGCGGTCCAGCTCCGCGGTGAGGTCTCGCAAAGAAAAATAAGATTAATCAATGAGCGCATGAATCGGAAGGAACATGGGGTTGAAGGCACTACGGCTTAAAAAGTGAATACCGGTGATGGCCCGCCATCTCGGCCGCCGGCGCTGTCCTCCAACTCCAGCCGAGCGTATCCCGAACTTCTTGGTTTCTTCACCAAGAAGCTCCATCGCTCATCCCGCTCGCGGCGATACGCGGCGGCGTCGTACCAGCCGTATTTGCGGGATCTCCTCGCTGCCTCTCCCATAGGAACGCACGGCCGACCCCGATGAAGCCGGCGTAAGCCGGTGCCGGAGAAGGAGCAGGAGCCGGGGCTGGAGCGGAGCCGGCGCGGGGGCGAGGCGTCGACCGCCGCAGCCGCGCCAGAAGCGCCATTGGCCGGTGCCGATCCTCGCCGTCCTACAAACGAGGTACCGTCAAGACGGCCTAATTTAGAAAAAAAAACACGTACAAGATGGGAGATCAAGCTTACCGCACGGCGATCATCATTACGGCCGCTTCCCTCCGCTCGCGCTCCACCGCAGAGCAGGAGGGAAGTGGAAGAGGGAGCGGGGTGCCGGCCCGGGCGACCCGCCCGGACATTGGCGATGTAGTCGCCGGTGTTCCTGCAGGCTCCCGAAACGGATCAAGGAGATAAGCAACCGCAAAGGGGCACAGATTCGCATCGGGTAAAGACTATCGAATAGCACAACTCAAGGGATTGAGATCTCACCGCATGGGGCACGGCTGCTGCCGCCCGCCGTCCCGGGCAGACGCTATTACGATTCCGCCGCCATTGGTGATGGTGGGGGTTTTTGGGGCTCAAGGCAAGGAGGAAGTGGAAGAGATTGAAGAAGATAGCAACCGCTTGTGTTTGATGTGATGATGGTGGGAGCCGACTGTCCTATTTATGAACGTGGGAGCCAGGAGACCGTGGGAAAGCCAAGCGACAGAATAGGGTTTCCACGTTTATGGGCCGATGTTGAGTTGGGCCGAGCCCATTACTACTGGCGATTCAGTTACCATACGCTCGGTCGGCTAAATAGCTGATGAAAGTTATTCGGCTAAAGTGAACGCTTGAAGCAGCAATAGTTACGTTCGGCTGATATACGCGTCTATGAGTACAACTGTAATTGGAAGAGCCGAATGGTAACAGGAAGGCAGAAAAAGATAAAGATTATCTACTTTTCAAGAGAAAAGAAATTGTTTTCAAGTATGACAAGGCCAAGCCTAAGAGTCTACATCTTCAAGTACAAGCCAAGCATCTATACATTTAAGAAAGAATTGATAACAGCAAGAGCATCAATCTTGATTCGGTTGGCCTCATCAAGAGCTTTTTGGTCCTCTTCTTCAATCTTGGATATTGGACAGCTTGCTTTTGATTTGCCGCGTCTCCTTAATGACCGATTGTATTTTTGGATTTAGCCGAATCAAGAGATGGCAGATTTGCGAGCTTAGTTTCATGAGACTCGAATATTGGCATTCGGCTTGAACCAATTGGAGCTTCAAGTTTGGCTTTTTCTTCTCATGACCTCACTGGTTCTAAGGTGCTCAAGAGATGCTCGCTTGACTTGATGCTAGAATAGAGCTCCTTGGCCCGTCGTTCCTTGGCCATTTTTCTTTTCTCCAGATCAACTTTGGTGGACATATTCTTGTGTGCCTCTTGATAGCAGCAAAATGATCATCAAGGTGTGATAAAGCGTCTATGGCGGCCTTGGAGATTGGAAGGAAGCTCTTGATCAATAAGCTCGCTATTTCCCTTATTTTGTCTCGAGTCTTGGGCCAAAGCAACAATATCCTTTTTTTCAGAAATGAGATTATATCCTTTTAGCTTGGCTTGGACTTCGATGACAAAGTTGGAAGAAACTTCATCGTCTTTGTCCCCAAGATACTCTTCAGCCGATAAGGAAAAAGCCGGCTTGAGGGTGAGCAAAGGTCCCGTTGATGAACAAGGAAGGTAATTTAACCGAAATGACTCGCTTGGAAGTAAAAATAATCAAGTGGAGTAAAATAATACCTCCTCGGCAAAGCCCGATCAATGGCATCCCGGGTAGCATCAAGACTCGAGTGACTAGGTGCAATGCCGCCTGTAGATAGCAATGTCATGGCTTGTTGATGCATCTTGATTGCCGAAGGAGTTAAATCTGTAATCCGGGTGAGAGAGATTTTTCTCTGCTACTTCTCCCCGATCACCCGTTTGTTCATCAACCCGATGAGAGGGAATTTCTTCGCTTATATCTCTGTTCACCTACTTGATCGTCTGGCTCGATGCATATCAAGATCATTGGTGAGCTCATTGTTTGCTTGACCCAATGGAGGCTCCAGGAGAGTTGTCCAAGATCACTACCCTATCGACTTTGAGGGTTGGCCTGCACATGTTGAAAGAAAGTGATAAGTGCAAAACACACTTGCGTATGGAAAATAAAGGATCAAAAACATTCATACCGAGGAGTGGTTTAGCTTTCTTAGATCTTGTTTTCTGGGAATTGCAAAGTTGTCCTTGATAGGGGAGGAAGAAGTTTTTCTTTGAGATCTTTCAGAGCACCGTATCGTCGCAGTATCTTGTTGAACACCGCCGACTTGAGCATCATGCCCCAAAGCAAGAATGTGGCCGGGTTGCCAATATTGAACTCGGAGGACTTGGAGGAGCAATGTCCCGTTCAAAGGAGATGTTTTAGAAACAGAATTAGTAGATATGAAGCAAAAGGTGGTCAGAGTGTGTACCTCATCATCAAGAAAATGAAGGCATCAAGACTTGGCATAAAGGGTGAACTTGTGCTCAAGATATGAGAATGCCATTCTTGCCACCGTAGGTTGAAGGAAGAATGAGTAGCTTCAATTATCACCAGAGGATTGGGCTCATATGTTGGAAGCTTGCATCCAAGATTGAAGACTTTGTTGGCCTCGGTTATATTCAGCAGTTGTCTCCCGGGTCCGATGATGCTCGAGAAATATGGCCTTGGGGGCAGCCTTCGACCGTCCAAACTGCCTGGCAACCATGTTTGGATTATAAAATTCATAAGTTGAGCTTATCAACGACCATGGTGAAAATTTCACTGGGCAGAAAGCACAAAAATTGATGAAAGCATTGAAAATGTCCTCGGGAATCATCATCTATGCAGCCCAACTCATAGCCGAATCAACGTTAAGGGAGAGTTAAATTTTCATTCTCCCTGTAGGGAAACCAGATCATGTGGTTGAATCCCTTGTAGAAGATCTTGAAAAGATGACCCGTGTCTAAGTCAATAATGATTGAAGATGCAAGCCTCTCCATATGTCTCGACAAGATTTGTATCCGGGGTCTTCACCTTCAAGATAATTGATTGAAGGAAAGTTCAGATTGTGGAGACTCCACGAGACAATTCGATGCATGTATAGTTGCAACCACATCTGGAGAAGCCACCATGGTCCATTGACACGTGGAGATTTCGCCCGATTCCCTCATCCGGACAATCCGGTGCATCATGGTAGAAAGCTCCCTGAATATTTGCCTAAAGGAATCGCCTTACTCGTAGTCAATTCTTCAGCCATCACTATGTGATTCAGGAGCGGGCTCATTGGACTTGCCACGTAAAATGAATCTCGCATAACCACATGTTCATGAATGCCCTATACTTTATCGCATGTGGCCACAGTTGAAGCATAAGCCCGGACATACTTGGCCCAGCTCCTCCCTCCCGATTTGGATCGCCTTCCAGGAGCGCCACGGGGTGCTTTTGCATTTGAATGGGTATGTTGGCTTGGTAATGTTTAAACCGCCATCATAAAAATGTCTCGAGAGAGTGATCAACATTGGGCCATGACCGAAGATGAACGCATTGATGGCGTCGTATTCGTAAGTGGGAAGCAAACTCTATCGTGAGGGAGTCGTTCCTAGGCATTTCGGCTAAAGAAAGCTCCGTGACAATGCTGAATATCTTGGGATTCCCAAAAATCACCGCCCCGGACCGCATCCTACTCGTACCAATCACGCCATCCCGTGATTGAAGGAAGGGGCCATGTTTTGAAAGTATTCGGCCATCTCGTTTGGGGGAGAAATCCTAGACTTAAAGGGGATCCTCAGTGGTTTCCTTTTCAATAAATTCCCTTGATTGGGGTCTCCCGCGGACCAAGAAAAATGATCCAGGACACGCAAGATTGAGATCAAGATCTCATTCTTCATTTCTTTAAGAAGAAATTGAAGCAAATGGATCAAAAGGTGCATCCGGAAATTGATTCGTAAAGAATTGCCGAATGGGTAAAGCAAGTAGGGTTACCTCAGAAACCTCTTGGAGTTCCGTCGCTACGATGGAGCAAGTTGAAGTTTCTGCCGCCATTGAAGTCAACAACAGCAGACCTCAAATGGCGGCCGCGGGTGTTGGCGGTGCCGACCTAGATGAAAGGCGTTGACAAATAATTTCGAAATAAAATCCTTTTATCTCGAAATTGAGGGGGCATGTGTTAACACCAGAATTTGGTCGTGAATATGACAAAAGGGACCCGCGTACGGCAGAGAGAATTCGGCAAGTGCATATGCGGTCGGCTAATTTGCATGTGTTCGGCAAATGGCCAAGCGGTCGGAATCGCTTTATTTGAAGGAGAAAGGAAAAAGGAAGCTGATCGAAAAGGGAAGGAGTCGTGATGATCAAGGACTCCGATTATGGATAGAGTTAGCGTGTCTTTGTCTTTCCAATTTTGGTTAGATAGTTCGTAAGTGCTTAGGGACTCATGTTTTGTCCAGGTATAAATATAAACCCGACCATTGTAATAGGGGTTCACAACCAAATCAATACAACCGCTACGCGCCACCCTTCGAGTCCTTTAGTCGTGTCGTCGAGTTCTTCGAGAGGGCCAATCGATCCGTCGACCTCCGTAAGTCCCGGCAACCTTGTTATCATGTCTAGTATCGTGCGCGATTTAGATGTGATGCAAGTAGTCTCATCCGTTTTGCTTAGTATCGTGCGGCGATTTAAGCTTAATGATGGGAAGTTTTTGCTTGTGCCTTGTATCGTGCGGCGGATTAAGACATGAGTAAAGATAGTTATTATCGGCCTCTTAGATTTGGCAAGATCTAATAGATTCATTAAGTTATCACGTGTTGCATGCTTTATTTAATGATTAATTATTTGCAACACTTCTTTGCCCAATCTAGATTGATACTCTTTCGGCTTGTTGATCGTTCTTTCATGCTTATTCAATACCGAGTAGATCAAGCTCATATAGCCGAATTAGATCGATCTAGATTGTTACATGTTGGGGTTCATTCACGTTATATGTAGATAAGCCTTGACAGACCGGTACCGTGCGCGATGCAGGTCTTTGGGTTACTCTAGAGCTAGTCATCCTAAGTGGACTAGAGATCGGTTTAATCCGATACAGTTCTCTATATGTTTACTTGTTTGTTCCTTCTTTCATGGACCCCGATTCGGCAATCTTGCCGATACGGTTATGCTTATACATGTAGCAAGTATCTATAGATCTCGTTAGATAATTATATGCTTTTAGCTCTTTATTGCTAGATTGTATCATGCGGTGGATTGATCTAGTAGCAAGGAGTGGTGTAAATTCATAGTGAGTGGTATCATGCGGTGGATTAGCTTGCTTGGGTTTATGCTCGACGGGTTTATGAAGGCTAGACGTGGCGGGCACTAGTTGGAGTAGCCTATGCATGTGTTGTTTAGTAGATTTATATTTATAAGTTACTTATTCTTAATTTTAGTGCTTAAAGATGCTTTAAACATGATGTAGTTTGATATGCTTCAATGATTTAATCTTGTTCAAACATGTCTTTATTTACCGTATTCGGCTAGTTTGTTCCGTTTACACGCTTATGTTACTTTAGCCGAATGAACCGCATCCCGTTGCGCATAGCTTCCATAGCTATGTGTCGT
Source organism: Themeda triandra (assembly GCA_018135685.1). Taxonomy (NCBI): domain Eukaryota; kingdom Viridiplantae; phylum Streptophyta; class Magnoliopsida; order Poales; family Poaceae; genus Themeda; species Themeda triandra. Next base: position 3,634 of record JAENPR010002464.1, on the reverse strand, counting down.
CGTAAGTGGCTTCAGGGCCGTAAAGATGGAACCGTCTGGTCTCACCCAAAGACGTCTCCAGCTTATGATCTTACCGTTTTATCCCTTTGTCGATTTTCGTGTCAAATCGATCGCACGCCGATTCGTACGCCCGGCACCCGATTGAAGCTAGGCTCGGCTTGCCGTGTGTGAGACGCAGGGTGGTCACATTTTGCGTCAACAAAACGCCTTTAACCATAGTGCATGGGCGTGCTTGACTTGGTGCGAGGAGCCGTAGATGCGTGTGAACCTACGTGTGGCGCAAAGTCGGTGTGCAAATATGGCGCTCGGAGCCATCGAGCCGAGGTTAAGTGCCGTTCAGCTCTCGAGTGACGGCAAAACTATGGTAGAGAGGCTGGGAGGTGTCAAAATGCCTTAACCATGGCGTGTGCATGCTTGACTCAGAGCCGGGAGCCATAAATGCGTTTGAACCCACCGTGCGGGCGATGATCGGAAAGTGTGCAAATATGGCGCTTTTGGAGCCGTGGAGGCATGGCTAAGGGCCCTTCGTGCTCTCAGTGTGATGGAAAACTCTATGGTGGAGAGGTGAGAGGCATCAAAATGGCTTAACCATGGTGTACAAGGTGCTGACCCGGTGCCGAGAGCCAGGATGCACAGATCTCGACCATGCCAAAGACAACCGTGTGTGCAATTATGGATGTTCGAGTTGTGGAGTCAGAAAGTTAAGGGCCGTTCGTGCTCTCTAGTGATGACAAACATTGTGTTGGTGAGGCCAAACGAGGCATCAAAACGCCTTAACCATGGCATACGGTCATGCTTGACCTAGTGTCAAGAGCCGAGGACACGCACGAACCGGCCGGTGCGGTAGCATATTCGTGTGTGCAACATGGCGCCTCTAGAGCCGCGGAGCCATGGTTAAGGGCCATTCAGGTTCTCAAAGGCAACAAACGCTCGTGGTGGAGAGGCTAGAGGTGTCAAAATGCCTTAACTATGGTGTACGGGCATGCTTGACTCGCCGAAGGAGCCATAGGATGCGTTGAACTGACCGTGCGCATGCTCGTGGTGCAAATATGGTAGTTCTAGAGCCGTGGAGCCAAGGTTAAGGGCCGTCGTGCTCGAGCGATGGCAAACGCTATGGTAGAGAGGCCAGAGGTGTCAAATGCCTTAACCATGGCGTACGGGCATGCTTGGACTCAAAGGTCGAGAGCCATGGGATGCGTTGGAACCTACCGTGCGACAAAGATGGTCGTGTGTGCAAATATGGCGCTTTTGCAGCCGTGGAGCTATGGTTAAGGGCCCTTCAAAGTTTCGGGTGATGAAAAACTCTATGGTGGAGAGGTGAGAGGCATCAAAATGGCTTAACCATGGCGTACGGCGTGCTTGACCCGTGCCGAGAGCCGTAGGATGCACAGGATCCGGCCGCGCGCGTACGCCGTGTGTGCAATTATGGATGTCTCCTGGAGTCACGGAGCTATAGTTAAGGGCCGCTCGGGCTCTCGGGTGATGACAAATATTGTGGTGGTGAGGCCGAGGCGTCAAACGCCTTAACCATGGCATACTACGCCCTGCTTGACCTAGTGTCGAGAGCTATAGGACATGCAGGAACTAGCTGTGCGGTAGCAAAGTCGTGTGTGCAAATATGGCAAGCTTCTAGAGCCGGGAGCCATGGTTAAGGGCCATTCGGTTCTGGGGTAATAAACGCTGTGGTGGAGAGGCCAAAGGTGTTAAAACGCCTTAACCAAGGTGCATGGGCGTGCTTGACTTCGTGCGAGGAGCCGTAGGACGATAGGAACCGTCAGTCATAAGGGGCAAAGAAAAGTCGTGTGTGCAAATATGGCGCTTTCCGGGAGCCGTGGAGCCAAGGTTAAGGGCCATTCGTGCTCGAGCAACAACAAACGCTATGGTAGAGAGGCCGTAGGTGTCAAAATGCCTTAACCATGGCGTACGGCTTGCTTTGACTCGTTTGGAGCCATAGGACGCAGAACCGACCATGCGGCAAAGATGGTCGTGTGTGCAAATGTGCGCTTTAATCGACGGGAGCCATGGTTAAGGGCCCTTCGTGCTCTCGGTGATGGAAAACTCTATGGTGGAGAGGTGAGAGGCATCAAAATGGCTTAACCATGGCGTACGGGTGTGCTTGAACCAAAGGCCGAGAGCCGTAGGATGCACAGATCCGTGCCGTGCGCGCACAGACGGCCGTGCAATTATAGATGTTCTCGAGTCGTGAGCGATAGTTAAGAGCCGTTCGGGCTCTCTGGGTGATGACAAACATTGTGGTGGTGGGGCCGAGGTGTCAAAACGCCTTAACCATGGCATACTACGTGCTTGACCTAGTGTCAAGAGTCAGGACACGCATGAACCGGGTCAGCGGTAGCATAATCATGTGTGCAAATATGCGCTCTAGAGCCGTGGAGCCATGGTTATGGGCCATTCGGGTTCTCGAAGAACAAACGCTGTGGTGGAGAGGCCAAAGGTGTCAAAATGCCTTAACCATGGCGTACGGCATGCTTGACTCGGGGAAGGCCGAGCCATAGATGCATTGAACCGACCGTGCGGTAGCATGGTCGTGTGTGCAAATATGGCGCTTCGAGCCGTGGAGCCAAGGTTAAGGGCCGTTCAGTTTCGAGCGATGGCAAATGCTATGGTAGAGAGTGCCGCAGGTGTCAAAAGGCCTTAACCATGGCGCACGGGCATGCTTGACTCGCCGAGAGCCATAGATGCATGTTGGAACCGGACCGTGCGGCAAACATGGTCGTGTGTGCAAATATGGCAGTTTTGGCTCCGTGGAGCTATGGTTAAGGGCCCTTCGTGCTCTCGGGTGATGAAAAACTCTATGGTGGAGAGGTGAGAGGCATCAAAATGGCTTAACCATGGCGTACGGCGTGCTTGACCCGTGTCGAGAGCCGTAGGATGCACTGGATCCGGGCCAGGCGGGGCAAAGACAACTGGGTGGTGTGCAAGTATGGATGTTCCGAGTCGTGGAGTTATAGTTAAGGGACGTTCGGGTCTCTTGAGTGATGACAAATATTGTGGTGGTGAGGCCGTGAGGCGTCAAAATGCCTTAACCATGGCATACTTGGCCGTGCTTGACCTGAGTGTCGAGAGCCGTAGGACACGTAGGAACCGGGCCGTGCGGTAGCATAGCCGTGTGTGCAAATATGGCGCTTCCGGAGCGGTGGAGCCATGGTTAAGGGCCATTCGGGTTCTTGGGCGGCAACAAAATGCGGGTCAAGAGGCCGGGGCCGGTGTCGAACGCCTTAACCATAGTGCATGGGCGTGTTTGACTTGGTGCGAGGAGCCGTAGGACACGCAGGAACCGCAAGCCGTGCGGGCAAAGAAAGCCGTGTGTGCAAATATGGCGCTCTCGGCGCCGTGGAGCCGAGGTTAAGTGCCGTTCGGGCTCTCGAGTGATGGCAAATGCTATGGTAGAGAGGCCAGAGGTGTCAAAATGCCTTAACCATGGCATACAGGCATGCTTAACTCAGAGCCGGGAGCCATAAAATGCGCTGGAACCGACCGTGCGGCAGCATGGTCGAGTGTGCAAATATTTCAATTTTGGAGCCGTGGAGGCATGGTTAAGGGCTCTTCAGGCTCATAGGTGATGGAAAACTCTATGGTGGAGAGGTGAGAGGCATCAAAATGGCTTAACCATGGC
>JAENPR010002404.1:0-56571 GCA_018135685.1 Themeda triandra | reverse complement strand
GTGGACCACACGGGTAGGTGTAGGGCGCCGCTATGTATGGTCGCGTCCGATGTTCACTTATGATTGCAAACGTCCATTGGTCACGGCCCACACCTATTAGAGGCGACGAGCGCTAGGCGTAGAGTACGGCTCGGTCGGCGATATCTATTCGTCGTGACCAAGGAACCGGATGACAAAAAATCGAGGGCCCCACCACATAAAAATGTAAAAATGGTTCGTACTCGCACTAGTAGGGAAACTCCATCCGTGGAAATTTACCATGGTTTGGCAAGTGCAAAAATTACTATGGCTTGGCTATGCAAAAGTACCTACAAGCCCAAAACGACGTTTTATGCGGAAAATATGGCATGTGTGGACCACACGGGTAGGTGTAGGGGCGCCGCTATGTATGGTCGCGTCCGATGTTCACTTACGATTGCAAACGTCCATTGGTCACGGCCCACACCTATTAGGGCGACGAGCGCTAGGCCGTAGAGTACGGCTCGGTCGAGCCGATATCTATTCGTCGTGACCGAAGGAACCGGATGACAAAAAAATCGAGGGCCCCACCACATAAAAATGTAAAAATGGTTCGTACTCGCACTAGTAGGGAAACTCCATCCATGGAAATTTACCATGGTTTGGCAACGTGCAAAAATTACTATGGCTTGGCTATGCAAAAGTACCTACAAGCCCAAAACGACGTTTTATGCGGAAAATATGGCATGTGTGGACCACACGGGTAGGTGTAGGGGCGCTATGTATGGTCGCGTCCGATGTTCACTTACGATTGAAACGTCCATTGGTCACGGCCCACACCTATTAGGGCGACGAGCGCTAGGCCGTAGAGTACGGCTCGGTCGGTGATATCTATTCGTCGTGACCGAAGGAACCGGATGACAAAAAAATCGAGGGCCCCACCACATAAAAATGTAAAAATGGTTCGTACTCGCACTAGTAGGGAAACTCCATCCGTGGAAATTTACCATGGTTTGGCAACGTGCAAAAATTACTATGGCTTGGCTATGCAAAAGTACCTACAAGCCCAAAACGACGTTTTATGCGGAAAATATGGCATGTGTGGACCACACGGGTAGGTGTAGGGCGCCGCTATGTATGGTCGCGTCCGATGTTCACTTACGATTGCAAACGTCCATTGGTCACGGCCCACCTATTAGGGCGGCGAGCGCTAGGCCGTAGAGTACGGCTCGGTCGACGGATATCTATTCGTCGTGACCGAAGGAACCGGATGACAAAAAAATCGAGGCCCCACCACATAAAAATGTAAAAATGGTTCGTACTCGCACTAGTAGGGAAACTCCATCCGTGGAAATTTACCATGGTTTGGCAATGCAAAAATTACTATGGCTTGGCTATGCAAAAGTACCTACAAGCCCAAAACGACGTTTTATGCGGAAAATATGGCATGTGTGGACCACACGGGTAGGTGTGAGGCGCGCTATGTATGTGGTCGCGTCCGTGTTCACTTATGATTGCAAACGTCCATTGGTCACGACCGCGCTGTGGGGCGACGAGCGCTAGGGCGAGTCAGAGTACGGCTCGGTCGAGGCGATGTACGATCGTCGTGGCCAGAAGGAACCGGGACCAACAAAAAATCGAGAGGCCCCACCACATAAAAATGTAAAAATGGTTCGTACTCGCACTAGTAGGGAAACTCCATCCATGGAAATTTACCGTAGCTGGTTTGGCGATGCAAAGAAGTACTGTGGCTTGGCTATGTTCAAGAGAAGAATGTGCAAGAGAGGGAAGGAGCATTATTATCAAATTAGCCACCAAATATTCCACACACTTGCACACACACCCGATCTAGAGTAAGGTCCCCCTCTCCTTGGTTCCCGTTTTTGACTAATCAATATGGCATGGAGTAGAAATGCTATTCCTTGACATACCTTAAACTCCACATAAGCCTTAGTAGAATAGGAGGCATACCCTTTCACATGCCTCAAGTGAGTACCAAAAATACCACATACATTGAGAGATTGAGTGCTCTATACTTAATGGTGAGATCCACAAATACCACATATAATGAGTGATTCGAGTGTGCTACATGATGGAGAAGGGTACGCTAAGTTTCTTTGCAAAAATATTATAAAAACTCCGAGTGACAGGATTGATAGAAGAAGGATCTCTACTCACAAATGCTCCATCTTTCAACTCCCCAAAGTTCAATGGTAGACACTTTGAATCCCGCAAAGCTATGTATGATCGGGATAATCTAATGTTGATGTCTTAGTTTGAGGCTATGCTTAAAGTAATCCATCCTTTTCCTCGAGACGAGTAAAAGACAAGTGTGGGGAGTTTACCATGCCGTTAACTCATAAAATTAACCGTCAACTTAGCATGCAAATGGACCTATTCATAAATACTTGATAGATATATAGGGTTACCACCGACGTAATTCCACGAGTTTTGGTGACATTTTGTGCGGAAACTACCCAAGATGGCATGTCGGGTTTACATAGGAGAAAGACCGAACGGGTGAAAAAGTATAATCTAGAAGACCTGGCAACACCTAAACCCGGGGGCGCCAGCCGTCGACCTGTGGAGGAGTCGCGACTCCCCATCTCCACCAATCGTGGGAGTCTCGCGGATCCCCGCCTCCACCGACTTTGAAGATCAATAATTATCGTCCATTTAGGTCATCCGGGGCCACGCAATCCTAGGGGGTTAAGTATAAGCAGAGCCCCCGGCCCCCGGGTGAAACCCTAATTCATTCTCCAATTCATTCAAGACTTCAATCCGTAGAGAGAGAGTTAGATAGAGAAGGGTCCCTCAATGGATCTATCTCTATAGGGTATTAGTATCAAGAGAGATTGAGAGAGTATAGATGAGGTAGATTTGGAGGAAGCCCGCCTATCGGTGTCTCCTCTCCCAAGACCAATCAAGTCTCCTAACCCGAGGCTTGGTTTCGTAATCATTCGGCAATTCAACTTCTAATACTAGTAAGTTCGTTGTTATTATTGTTCTTTGGTTTACAAGTTTACTTTATTCGCTCAAGTTGGAGAATAGTAATCGTTCTTTAGCATAGCGTGGTGCTTAGCTAGGTTCACTTGTGATGCTCCCTATTCGGCCGGAACCGTGGTAGTAGTGGAGGAAGTGACAATCCCTTTATTACCTTTGTAATCCACTTCCCGTTGGTAGGTAAGGTAGGTCCTTTGTGCGGTCATCCTCTCGTGGTGTCTATACCTCGTGTACCCCTTAGAACTGTCCTTAAAGCTTGCCATTGGTTAGAAGAAGACCGAAGGAGTTCTCTATATCGCTAATTCTCACTTGACTAGCCCCGGGGTAGTAGTAAAGATCGGGTTAGTCTATTGCACATTTTCTCTTAGCGATAAAAACAAATACGATACTCGGGACTTATCTCCCTGAAGTGCTCACCGATATCCGTGCGCTTGCGGATTATTTCTCTTTGATTCTTTCGTGTGCGTATCTAGTGTCAACACCCACCACATAAAAATGTAAAAATGGTTCGTACTCGCACTAGTAGGGAAACTCCATCCGTGGAAATTTACCATGGTTTGGCAACGTGCAAAAATTACTATGGCTTGGCTATGCAAAAGTACCTACAAGCCCAAAACGACGTTTTATGCGGAAAATATGGCATGTGTGGACCACACGGGTAGGTGTAGGGGCGCCGCTATGTATGGTCGCGTCCGATGTTCACTTATGATTGCAAACGTCCATTGGTCACGGCCCACACCTATTAGGGCGACGAGCGCTAGGCCGTAGAGTACGGCTCGGTCGAGCTGATATCTATTCGTCGTGACCGAAGGAACCGGATGACAAAAAAATCGAGGGCCCCACCACATAAAAATGTAAAAATGGTTCATACTCGCACTAGTAGGGAAACTCCATCCGTGGAAATTTACCATGGTTTGGCAACGTGCAAAAATTACTATGGCTTGGCTATGCAAAAGTACCTACAAGCCCAAAACGACGTTTTATGCGGAAAATATGGCATGTGTGGACCACACGGGTAGGTGTAGGGGCGCCGCTATGTATGGTCATGTCCGATGTTCACTTACGATTGCAAACGTCCATTGGTCACGGCCCACACCTATTAGGGTGACGAGCGCTAGGCCGTAGAGTACGGCTCGGTCGAGCTGATATCTATTCGTCGTGACCGAAGGAACCAGATGACAAAAAAATCGAGGGCCCCACCACATAAAAATGTAAAAATGGTTCGTACTCGCACTAGTAGGGAAACTCCATCCATGGAAATTTACCATGGTTTGGCAGCGTGCAAAATTACTATGGCTTGGCTATGCAAAAGTACCTACAAGCCCAAAACGACGTTTTATGCGGAAAATATGGCATGTGTGGACCACACGGGTAGGTGTAGGGGCGCCGCTATGTATGGTCGCGTCCGATGTTCACTTACGATTACAAACGTCCATTGGTCACGGCCCACACCTATTAGGGCGACGAGCGCTAGGCCGTAGAGTACGGCTCGGTCGAGCTGATATCTATTCGTCGTGACCTAAGGAACCAGATGACAAAAAAATCGAGGCCCCACCACATAAAAATGTAAAAATGGTTCGTACTCGCACTAGTAGGGAAACTCCATCCGTGGAAATTTACCATGGTTTGGCAACGTGCAAAAATTACTATGGCTTGGCTATGCAAAAGTACCTACAAGCCCAAAACGACGTTTTATGCGGAAAATATGGCATGTGTGGACCACACGGGTAGGTGTAGGGCGCCGCTATGTATGGTCGCGTCCAATGTTCACTTACGATTGCAAACGTCCATTGGTCATGGCCCACACCTATTAGGGCGACGAGCGCTAGGCCGTAGAGTACGGCTCGGTCGAGCGATATCTATTCGTCGTGAACGAAGGAACCGGATGACAAAAAAATCAAGGGCCCCACCACATAAAAATGTAAAAATGGTTCGTACTCGCACTAGTAGGGAAACTCCATCCGTGGAAATTTACCATGGTTTGGCAACGTGCAAAAATTACTATGGCTTGGCTATGCAAAAGTACCTACAAGCCCAAAACGACGTTTTATGCGGAAAATATGGCATGTGTGGACCACACGGGTAGGTGTAGGGGCGCCGCTATGTATGGTCGCATCCGATGTTCACTTACGATTACAAACGTCCATTGGTCACGGCCCACACCTATTAGGGCGACGAGCGCTAGGCCGTAGAGTACTGCTCGGTCGAGCGGATATCTATTCGTCATGACCGAAGGAACCGGATGACAAAAAAATCGAGGGCCCCACCACATAAAAATGTAAAAATGGTTCATACTCGCACTAGTAGGGAAACTCCATCCGTGGAAATTTACCATGGTTTGGCAACGTGCAAAAATTACTATGGCTTGGCTATGCAAAAGTACCTACAAGCCCAAAACGACGTTTTATGCGGAAAATATGGCATGTGTGGACCACACGGGTAGGTGTAGGGGCGCCGCTATGTATGGTCACGTCCAATGTTCACTTACGATTGAAAACGTCCATTGGTCATGGCCCACACCTATTAGGGCGACGAGCGCTAGGCCGTAGAGTACGGCTCGGTCGAGCGGATATCTATTCGTCGTGACCGAAGGAACCAGATGACAAAAAAATCGAGGGCCCCACCACATAAAAATGTAAAAATGGTTCATACTCGCACTAGTAGGGAAACTCCATCCGTGGAAATTTACCATGGTTTGGCAACGTGCAAAAATTACTATGGCTTGGCTATGCAAAAGTACCTACAAGCCCAAAACGACGTTTTATGCGGAAAATATGGCATGTGTGGACCACACGGGTAGGTGTAGGGGCGCCGCTATGTATGGTCGCGTCCGATGTTCACTTACGATTGCAAACGTCCATTGGTCACGGCCCACACCTATTAGGGCGACGAGCGCTAGGCCGTAGAGTACGGCTCGGTCGAGCGATATCTATTCGTCGTGACCGAAGGAACCAGATGACAAAAAAATCGAGGGCCCCACCACATAAAAATGTAAAAATGGTTCGTACTCGCACTAGTAGGGAAACTCCATCCGTGGAAATTTACCATGGTTTGGCAACGTGCAAAAATTACTATGGCTTGGCTATGCAAAAGTACCTACAAGCCCAAAACGACGTTTTATGCGGAAAATATGGCATGTGTGGACCACACGGGTAGGTGTAGGGGCACCGCTATGTATGGTCGCGTCCGATGTTCACTTACGATTGCAAACGTCCATTGGTCACGGCCCACACCTATTAGGGCGACGAGCGCTAGGCCGTAGAGTACGGCTCGGTCGAGCTGATATCTATTCGTCGTGACCGAAGGAACCAGATGACAAAAAAATCGAGGGCCCCACCACATAAAAATGTAAAAATGGTTCGTACTCGCACTAGTAGGGAAACTCCATCCGTGGAAATTTACCATGGTTTGGCAACGTGCAAAAATTACTATGGCTTGGCTATGCAAAAGTACCTACAAGCCCAAAACGACGTTTTATGCGGAAAATATGGCATGTGTGGACCACACGGGTAGGTGTAGGGCGCCGCTATGTATGGTCGCGTCCGATGTTCACTTACGATTGCAAATGACCATTGGTCACGACCCACACCTATTAGGGCGACGAGCGCTAGGCCGTAGAGTACGGCTCGGTCGAGCCGATATCTATTCGTCGTGACCGAAGGAACCGGATGACAAAAAAATCGAGGGCCCCACCACATAAAAATGTAAAAATGGTTCGTACTCGCACTAGTAGGAAACTCCATCCATGGAAATTTACCATGGTTTGGCAACGTGCAAAAATTACTATGGCTTGGCTATGCAAAAGTACCTACAAGCCCAAAACGACGTTTTATGCGGAAAATATGGCATGTGTGGACCACACGGGTAGGTGTAGGGCGCCGCTATGTATGGTCGCGTCCGATGTTCACTTACGATTACAAACGTCCATTGGTCATGGCCCACACCTATTAGGGCGACGCCACGCTAGGCCGTAGAGTACTCGGTCGAGGCGATATCTATTCGTCGTGACCGAAGGAACCGGATGACAAAAAAATCGAGGGCCCCACCACATAAAAATGTAAAAATGGTTCGTACTCGCACTAGTAGGGAAACTCCATCCGTGGAAATTTACCATGGTTTGGCAACGTGCAAAATTACTATGGCTTGGCTATGCAAAAGTACCTACAAGCCCAAAACGACGTTTTATGCGGAAAATATGGCATGTGTGGACCACACGGGTAGGTGTAGGGGCGCCGCTATGTATGGTCGCGTCCGATGTTCACTTACGATTACAAACGTCCATTGGTCACGGCCCACACCTATTAGGGCGATATAGAGTACGGCTCGGTCGAGGCGATATCTATTCGTCGTGGCCAGAAGGAACCGGATGACAAAAAAATCGAGGGCCCCACCACATAAAAATGTAAAAATGGTTCGTACTCGCACTAGTAGGGAAACTCCATCCGTGGAAATTTACCATGGTTTGGCAACGTGCAAAATTACTATGGCTTGGCTATGCAAAAGTACCTACAAGCCCAAAACGACGTTTTATGCGGAAAATATGGCATGTGTGGACCACACGGGTAGGTGTAGGGGCGCCGCTATGTATGGTCGCGTCCGATGTTCACTTACGATTGCAAACGTCCATTGGTCATGGCCCACACCTATTAGGGCGATGAGCGCTAGGCCGTAGAGTACGGCTCGGTCGAGCTGATATCTATTCGTCGTGACCGAAGGAACCAGATGACAAAAAAATCGAGGGCCCCACCACATAAAAATGTAAAAATGGTTCGTACTCGCACTAGTAGGGAAACTCCATCAAAATTTACCATGGTTTGGCAACGTGCAAAAATTACTATGGCTTGGCTATGCAAAAGTACCTACAAGCCCAAAACGACGTTTTATGCGGAAAATATGGCATGTGTGGACCACACGGGTAGGTGTAGGGCGCCGCTATGTATGGTCGCGTCCGATGTTCACTTACGATTGCAAACGTCCATTGGTCACGGCCCACACCTATTAGGGCGACGCGCTAGGCCGTAGAGTACGGCTCGGTCGAGATGATATCTATTCGTCGTGGCCAGAAGGAACCGGATGACAAAAAAATCAAGGGCCCCACCACATAAAAATGTAAAAATGGTTCGTACTCGCACTAGTAGGGAAACTCCATCCGTGGAAATTTACCATGGTTTGGCAACGTGCAAAATTACTATGGCTTGGCTATGCAAAAGTACCTACAAGCCCAAAACGACGTTTTATGCGGAAAATATGGCATGTGTGGACCACACGGGTAGGTGTAGGGCGCCGCTATGTATGGTCGCGTCCGATGTTCACTTACGATTGAAAACGTCCATTGGTCACGGCCCACACCTATTAGTGCGACGAGCGCTAGGCCGTAGAGTACTTTGCTCGGTCGGCGATATCTATTCGTCGTGACCGAAGGAACCGGATGACAAAAAAATCGAGGGCCCCACCACATAAAAATGTAAAAATGGTTCGTACTCGCACTAGTAGGGAAACTCCATCCGTGGAAATTTACCATGGTTTGGCAACGTGCAAAAATTACTATGGCTTGGCTATGCAAAAGTACCTACAAGCCCAAAACGACGTTTTATGCGGAAAATATGGCATGTGTGGACCACACGGGTAGGTGTAGGGGCGCCGCTATGTATGGTCGCGTCCAATGTTCACTTACGATTGCAAACGTCCATTGGTCACGGCCCACACCTATTAGGGCGACGAGCGCTAGGCCGTAGAGTACGGCTCGGTCGAGCGATATCTATTCGTCGTGACCGAAGGAACCGGATGACAAAAAAATCGAGGGCCCCACCACATAAAAATGTAAAAATGGTTCGTACTCGCACTAGTAGGGAAACTCCATCCATGGAAATTTACCATGGTTTGGCAACGTGCAAAAATTACTATGGCTTGGCTATGCAAAAGTACCTACAAGCCCAAAACGACGTTTTATGCGGAAAATATGGCATGTGTGGACCACACGGGTAGGTGTAGGGCGCCGCTATGTATGGTCACGTCCGATGTTCACTTACGATTACAAACGTCCATTGGTCACGGCCCACACCTATTAGGGCGACGAGCGCTAGGCCGTAGAGTACGGCTCGGTCGAGCTGATATCTATTCGTCGTGACCGAAGGAACCGGATGACAAAAAAATCGAGGGCCCCACCACATAAAAATGTAAAAATGGTTCGTACTCGCACTAGTAGGGAAACTCCATCCATGGAAATTTACCATGGTTTGGCAACGTGCAAAAATTACTATGGCTTGGCTATGCAAAAGTACCTACAAGCCCAAAACGACGTTTTATGCGGAAAATATGGCATGTGTGGACCACACGGGTAGGTGTAGGGCGCCGCTATGTATGGTCGCGTCCGATGTTCACTTACGATTACAAACGTCCATTGGTCATGGCCCACACCTATTAGGGCGACGAGCGCTAGGCCGTAGAGTACGGCTCGGTCGAGCGATATCTATTCGTCGTGACCGAAGGAACCGAGATGACAAAAAAATGAGGGCCCCACCACATAAAAATGTAAAAATGGTTCGTACTCGCACTAGTAGGGAAACTCCATCAAATTTACCATGGTTTGGCAACGTGCAAAAATTACTATGGCTTGGCTATGCAAAAGTACCTACAAGCCCAAAACGACGTTTTATGCGGAAAATATGGCATGTGTGGACCACACGGGTAGGTGTAGGGCGCCGCTATGTATGGTCGCGTCCGAGGTTCACTTATGATTACAAACGTCCATTGGTCACGGCCCACACCTATTAGGGCGACGAGCGCTAGGCCGTAGAGTACGGCTCGGTCGGCGATATCTATTCGTCGTGACCAGAAGGAACCCGGATGACAAAAAAATCGAGGCCCCACCACATAAAAATGTAAAAATGGTTCGTACTCGCACTAGTAGGGAAACTCCATCAATTTTACCATGGTTTGGCAACGTGCAAAAATTACTATGGCTTGGCTATGCAAAAGTACCTACAAGCCCAAAACGACGTTTTATGCGGAAAATATGGCATGTGTGGACCACACGGGTAGGTGTAGGGCGCCGCTATGTATGGTCGCGTCCGATGTTCACTTACGATTACAAACGTCCATTGGTCATGGCCCACACCTATTAGAGGCTGACGAGCGCTAGGCCGTAGAGTACGGCTCGGTCGAGATGATATCTATTCGTCGTGACCGAAGGAACCGAGATGACAAAAAAATCGAGGGCCCCACCACATAAAAATGTAAAAATGGTTCGTACTCGCACTAGTAGGGAAACTCCATCCGTGGAAATTTACCATGGTTTGGCAACGTGCAAAATTACTATGGCTTGGCTATGCAAAAGTACCTACAAGCCCAAAACGACGTTTTATGCGGAAAATATGGCATGTGTGGACCACACGGGTAGGTGTAGGGCGCCGCTATGTATGGTCGCGTCCGATGTTCACTTACGATTGAAAACGTCCATTGGTCACGGCCCACACCTATTAGTGCGACGAGCGCTAGGCCGTAGAGTACGGCTCGGTCGAGATATCTATTCGTCGTGACCGAAGAAACCGGATGACAAAAAAATCGAGGGCCCCACCACATAAAAATGTAAAAATGGTTCGTACTCGCACTAGTAGGGAAACTCCATCCGTGGAAATTTACCATGGTTTGGCAACGTGCAAAAATTACTATGGCTTGGCTATGCAAAAGTACCTACAAGCCCAAAACGACGTTTTATGCGGAAAATATGGCATGTGTGGACCACACGGGTAGGTGTAGGGGCGCCGCTATGTATGGTCACGTCCGATGTTCACTTACGATTGCAAACGTCCATTGGTCACGGCCCACACCTATTAGGGCGACGAGCGCTAGGCCGTAGAGTACGGCTCGGTCGAGCGATATCTATTCGTCGTGACCGAAGGAACCGGATGACAAAAAAATCGAGGGCCCCACCACATAAAAATGTAAAAATGGTTCGTACTCGCACTAGTAGGAAACTCCATCCGTGGAAATTTACCATGGTTTGGCAACGTGCAAAAATTACTATGGCTTGGCTATGCAAAAGTACCTACAAGCCCAAAACGACATTTTATGCGGAAAATATGGCATGTGTGGACCACACGGGTAGGTGTAGGGGCGCCGCTATGTATGGTCGCGTCCGATGTTCACTTATGATTGCAAATGTCCATTGGTCACGGCCCACACCTATTAGGGCGACGAGCGCTAGGCCGTAGAGTACGGCTCGGTCGAGCTGATATCTATTCGTCGTGACCGAAGGAACCGGATGACAAAAAAATCGAGGGCCCCACCACATAAAAATGTAAAAATGGTTCATACTCGCACTAGTAGGGAAACTCCATCCATGGAAATTTACCATGGTTTGGCAACGTGCAAAAATTACTATGGCTTGGCTATGCAAAAGTACCTACAAGCCCAAAACGACGTTTTATGCGGAAAATATGGCATGTGTGGACCACACGGGTAGGTGTAGGGGCGCCGCTATGTATGGTCGCGTCCGATGTTCACTTATGATTGCAAACGTCCATTGGTATTAGGGCGTAGGCCGTAGAGTACGGCTCGCGTCGTGACCGAAGGAACCGGATGACAAAAAAATCGAGGGCCCCACCACATAAAAATGTAAAAAACTCCACCGTCCATCCGAAATTTACCATGGTTTGGCAACGTGCAAAATTACTATGGCTTGGCTATGCAAAAGTACCTACAAGCCCAAAAGGACGTTTTATGCGGAAAATATGGCATGTGTGGACCACACGGGTAGGTGTAGGGCGCCGCTATGTATGGTCGCGTCCGATGTTCACTTATGATTACAAACGTCCATTGGTCACGGCCCACACCTATTAGGGCGACGAGCGCTATCTATTCGTCGTGACCGAAGGAATCCGTGGCCAGATGACAAAAAAAAAATCGAGGGCCCCACCACATAAAAATGTAAAAATGGTTCGTACTCGCACTAGTAGGGAAACTCCATCCATGGAAATTTACCATGGTTTGGCAACGTGCAAAAATTACTATGGCTTGGCTAAGCAAAAGTACCTACAAGCCCAAAACGACGTTTTATGCGGAAAATATGGCATGTGTGGACCACACGGGTAGGTGTAGGGGCGCCGCTATGTATGGTCGCGTCCGATGTTCACTTACGATTACAAATGTCCATTGGTCATGGCCCACACCTATTAGGGCGATGAGCGCTAGGCCGTAGAGTACGGCTCGGTCGAGCTGATATCTATTCGTCGTGACCGAAGGAACCGGATGACAAAAAAATCGAGGGCCCCACCACATAAAAATGTAAAAATGGTTCGTACTCGCAGTAGTAGGGAAACTCCATCCGTGGAAATTTACCATGGTTTGGCAACGTGCAAAAATTACTATGGCTTGGCTATGCAAAAGTACCTACAAGCCCAAAACGACGTTTTATGCGGAAAATATGGCATGTGTGGACCACACGGGTAGGTGTAGGGGCGCCGCTATGTATGGTCGCATCCGATGTTCACTTACGATTACAAACGTCCATTGGTCACGGCCCACACCTATTAGGGCGACGAGCGCTAGGCCGTAGAGTACGGCTCGGTCGAGCTGATATCTATTCGTCGTGACCGAAGGAACCAGATGACAAAAAAATCGAGGGCCCCACCACATAAAAATGTAAAAATGGTTCGTACTCGCACTAGTAGGGAAACTCCATCCATGGAAATTTACCATGGTTTGGCAACGTGCAAAAATTACTATGGCTTGGCTATGCAAAAGTACCTACAAGCCCAAAACGACGTTTTATGCGGAAAATATGGCATGTGTGGACCACACGGGTAGGTGTAGGGGCGCCGCTATGTATGGTCGCGTCCGATGTTCACTTATGATTGCAAACGTCCATTGGTCACGACCCACACCTATTAGGGTGACGCGCTAGGCCGTAGAGTACGGCTCGGTCGGCGATATCTATTCGTCGTGACCGAAGGAACCGGATGACAAAAAAATCGAGGGCACCCACCACATAAAAATGTAAAAATGGTTCGTACTCGCACTAGTAGGGAAACTCCATCCGTGGAAATTTACCATGGTTTGGCAACGTGCAAAAATTACTATGGCTTGGCTATGCAAAAGTACCTACAAGCCCAAAACGACGTTTTATGCGGAAAATATGGCATGTGTGGACCACACGGGTAGGTGTAGGGGCGCCGCTATGTATGGTCGCGTCCGATGTTCACTTATGATTACAAACGTCCATTGGTCACGGCCCACACCTATTAGGGCGACGAGCGCTAGGCCGTAGAGTACGGCTCGGTCGAGCGGATATCTATTCGTCGTGACCGAAGGAACCAGATGACAAAAAAATCGAGGGCCCCACCACATAAAAATGTAAAAATGGTTCGTACTCACACTAGTAGGGAAACTCCATCCGTGGAAATTTACCATGGTTTGGCAACGTGCAAAATTACTATGGCTTGGCTATGCAAAAGTACCTACAAGCCCAAAATGACGTTTTATGCGGAAAATATGGCATGTGTGGACCACACGGGTAGGTGTAGGGGCGCCGCTATGTATGGTCGCGTCCGATGTTCACTTACGATTGCAAACGTCCATTGGTCACGGCCCACACCTATTAGGGCGACGAGCGCTAGGCCGTAGAGTACGGCTCGGTCGGCGGTATCTATTCGTCGTGACCGAAGGAACCGGATGACAAAAAAATCAGGGCCCCACCACATAAAAATGTAAAAATGGTTCATACTCGCACTAGTAGGGAAACTCCATCCGTGGAAATTTACCATGGTTTGGCAACGTGCAAAATTACTATGGCTTGGCTATGCAAAAGTACCTACAAGCCCAAAACGACGTTCTATGCGGAAAATATGGCATGTGTGGACCACACTGGTAGGTGTAGGGGCGCCGCTATGTATGGTCACGTCTGATGTTTACTTACGATTCAAATGTCCATTGGTCATGGCCCACACCTATTAGGGCGACGAGCGCTAGGCCGTAGAGTACGGCTCGGTCGAGCTGATATCTATTCGTCATGACCGAAGGAACCGGATGACAAAAAAATCGAGGGCCCCACCACACGGGTTGGTGTAGGGGCGCCGCTATGTATGGTCGCGTCCGATGTTCACTTACGATTGCAAACCTCCATTGGTCACGGCCCACACCTATTAGGGCGACGAGCGCTAGGCCGTAGAGTACGGCTCGGTCGAGCTGATATCTATTCGTCGTGACCGAAGGAACCAGATGACAAAAAAATTGAGGGCCCCACCACATAAAAATGTAAAAATGGTTCGTACTCGCACTAGTAGGGAACTCCATCCATGGAAATTTACCATGGTTTGGCAACGTGCAAAAATTACTATGGCTTGGCTATGCAAAAGTACCTACAAGCCCACAACGACGTTTTATGCGGAAAATATGGCATGTGTGGACCACACGGGTAGGTGTAGGGGTGCCGCTATGTATGGTCGCGTCCGATGTTCACTTACGATTACAAATGTCCATTGGTCACGGCCCACACCTATTAGGGCGACGAGCGCTAGGCCATAGAGTACGGCTCGGTCGAGCTGATATCTATTCGTCGTGACCGAAGGAACCAGATGACAAAAAAATCGAGGGCCCCACCACATAAAAATGTAAAAATGGTTCATACTCGCACTAGTAGGGAAACTCCATCCGTGGAAATTTACCATGGTTTGGCAGCGTGCAAAATTACTATGGCTTGGCTATGCAAAAGTACCTACAAGCCCAAAACGACGTTCTATGCGGAAAATATGGTATGTGTGGACCACACTGGTAGGTGTAGGGGCGCCGCTATGTATGGTCGCGTCCGATGTTCACTTACGATTGAAAACGTCCATTGGTCACGGCCCACACCTATTAGGGCGACGAGCGCTAGGCCGTAGAGTACTGCTCGGTCGAGTGGATATCTATTCGTCGTGACCGAAGGAACCAGATGACAAAAAAATCGAGGGCCCCACTGTTGACGGTCGTTAACTCATAAAATTAACCGTCAACTTAGCATGCAAATGGACCTATTCATAAATACTTGATAGATATAGGGTTACCACCGACGAATTCCACGAGTTTTGGTGAATATCTATTTCGTAGGGTGACAACCGAAAACTACCCAAGATGGCCCACATGTCGGGTTTACATAGAGAGAAGGACCGAACGGGTGAAAAAGTATAATCTAGAAGACTCCAGAAGGCAACACCTGAAACCTGGGGCCCACTTGGCAGCTTGGCCAGTCGGCCGACCAGGGAGGGGAGTCGGCCGACTCCCCATCTCCACCAATCAGGTGGAGTCTCGCGGATCCTGCCTCCACCGACTTTGAAGATCAATAATTATCGTCCATTTAGGTCGGTTTGATCCGAGGGCTGTGGTTAATCCTAGGGGGTTATATAAGCGAGCCCCCGGCCCCGGGTGAAACCCTAATTCATTCTCCAATTCATTCAAGACTTCAATCCGAGAGAGAGTTAGATAGAGAAGGGTCCCTCGAATGGATCTATCTCTATAGGGTATTGGTATCAAGAGAGATTGAGAGAGTATAGAGTGGAGGTAGATTTGGAGGAAGCCCGGCCTGTCGGTGTCTCCTCTCCAGTGTATCTACGGGATCAAGTCTCCTAACGCGAGGCTTGGTTTTAGAATCATTCGGCAATTCAACTTCTAATACTAGTAAGTTCGTTGTTATTATTGTTCTTTGGTTTACAAGTTTACTTTATTCGCTTCGCGTTGGGAATAGAGTAATCGTTCTTTAGCATAAGCGTGGTGCTTAGGCTAGGTTCACTTGTAGATGCTCCCTATTCGGCCGGAACCGTGGTAGTAGTGAGGGAAGTGACAATCCCTTTATTACCTTTGTAATCCACTTCCCGTTGGTAGGTAAGGTAGGTCCTTTGTGCCCGGTTTAGCATCCTCTCGTGGTGTCTATTCCTCGGGTACCCCCTTAGAACGGTAGTCTCAAAGCTTGCCATAGGTTAGAGAAGACGACGAAGGAGTTCTCTCTATATCGCTTAATTCTCACTTGACTAGCAGCCCAAGGGTAGTAGTAAAGATCGGGTTAGTCTATTGCACGTTTTCTCTTAGCGGATAAAAACAAATACGATACTCGGGACTTATCTCCGGGTGAAGTGCTCACCGATATCCGTGCGCTTGCGGATTATTTCTCTTTGATTCTTTCGTGTGCGTATCTAGTGTCAACAAGCATTTCGGCGCCGTTGCCGAGGAGAAAGACGGTGCCTTAGATAACCTAAATCTTGCTCTACCTTGTACCTATACTTTTATATTTTTCTTGCACTTTACTTTTCCGTACATTTTATCTTTTTCTATCCTTATGGATAATTCAAATTCCATTCCTATCTTTCAATTTTCTCGCACCCACGGAGACCACCCTAGTGCCACATGAGTCATCACAACCTATCCAAACACCTAGCTATAGGCTGAGTCCGCGGTTGATTGCATTGGTCCAAAGCCTATCCTTTTCAGGAGAAGGAGACGAAAACCCTTACCTTCACATTAGAGACTTTGAGCAAACATGTGACTGTCTTCGCATAGAGGGCATGTCCGACAAAACCCTCCGTTGGAAGCTATTTCCTTTCTCGTTAAAGGGAAAAGCTAGACAATGGTATGATAAAGCTGTAGGTAAGCAACAAGGAGATTGGGGGTCCTTACGCTCCAACTTTTGCCTAGATTTCTATCCCATCTCCCAAATCGTCGACCTTAGAGTCAAGGTTCTGACTATTAAGCAAGAACCTGAAGAATCTTTGGCCTCATCCTGGAATCGTTTTACTACACTTTTAGCATCAGGCCCGGACCTTAGTCTACCAGATCCCATTTTACAACACTTTTATAAAGGTCTGAGTAGAGACAGTAGAAAATTTCTCGACACAACTTCAGGAGGATCATTCTTGCACAGCTCTGCTGAGAAAGCAAGATCAATCCTAGACCAAATCCTATCCAGTGAATTAGACTACCTCCTAGAAGTAGAACCTCAAGTAGCTGAAGACAAACCTTTGCCAGATACACCATCCACCTCAGCTAACCCATGTCTTGAGCAAGACAAGGAAGACATTCCACTTCCTGATTTTATGCTAGATATTGAACCTGATCTGTTTTCCAATTTTGGAAACATCTTCAACTATCACAAAGTGAAGAAGCCACAAGGCAAATATCACCCAATAAAGCCATGCAATATTGATGAGGATATTCCAACAGGAAAAACCTCAGGAGAGTTAGTGTCTATCATGAGCAATGAGTGGTTAGAAGAGTCAGAGCTTTCCTCTGAAATAATTCGTTTGGATTCATCTTCTCTTCCCATTCATTGCATGATTAACAATGATTGTATAGACGCTCTCTACAATCCGGTTGTGGGTATAAATATCATGTCTACCACACTAGCAAAATATTTGCAAAGAAACATGACATTGACCCCAACGGTGAAGTTCATAAGAAATCTTTCAAGACAAATTCTTCCTTGTTTAGGAATCCTACATGTCCTACCACTCCGGGTAGAAGGAACCCCTGTTCACTTAAGCTTTTATGTCTTTGACATAGGGGATTTCCACCTCGTTGATAGGACAACCATTTAGAAGACTTCTTTATGAAGGACAAACTAGGAAACTAAACATTTGTTTAGGCAAGAAACTCCAGTTTGCAATGTCCATTTCACACTCTTTAAATACTATGACCGAGCCCCATCCACATTATGATCCATTGGAGGAATTTAGAGCAGCCTCTCTAGAATTCCTAGTAAAACCAGAATTAGAAGACGAAGCTAGATTCTTCATAGAAGAAGAAGCTGACCCTTCTGAGAATGAACCATTAGATGAGTTTACCCTACCACCTAGGCCTCCTATTGAGTTCAAACCTTTACCGGCCCGGTCTTAGATATGCCTTTCTAGGAAATGATCCGGACACTCCCGTCATCATAAGTGATACTCTCACTCGGGAGCGAGACTTTTCGCTTAATGGCTGTCCTAGAGAAACATAAAAAAGCTTTTGGCTACTCACTCTAGGACCTCAAAGGAATTAGTCCCGCCCTTTGTACCCATCGCATTCCCACGGATCCCGATATTCCACCATCCGAGAGAACCCCAACGTAGGCTCAATAATGCGATGAGGGAAGTTGTTAAGAAAGAAGTTTTAAAACCGTTGCACACATCGGGATTATTTACCCCGTGCCACATAGTGAGTGGGTCAGCCCCGTCCAAGTTGTGCCTAAAAAGGGAGGCATGACCGTTGTCCAAAATGAGAAGAATGAGTTAATCCCACAAAGAACCGTCACGGGATGGCGAATGTGCATAGATTATAGAAAGCTTAATAAGGCAACAAGAAAAGATCACTTTCCTTTGCCTTTCATTGATGAGATGCTTGAGCGATTAGCCAACCATTCTTACTTTTGCTTCCTTGATGGATATTCTGGATATCATCAAATCCCTATCCATCCTAATGATCAAAACAAAACGACCTTTACATGCCCTTATGGAACCTTTGCTTATCGTAGGATGTCTTTTGGGTTATGTAATGCACCAGCTTCTTTTCAAAGATGTATGATGTCTATATTTTCTGATATGATTGAAAAGATTATGGAAGTTTTCATGGATGATTTTTCTGTTTATGGAAAAACTTTTGATGAGTGTCTTGAAAACATAGATCGAGTTTTACAAAGATGTGAGGAAAAACACTTAGTCCTTAATTGGGAAAAGTGTCATTTCATGGTTAAAGAAGGAATAGTGTTAGGACACTTAGTGTCCGAAAGAGGCATCGAGGTAGATAGAGCCAAAATAGAAGTTATTGAACAACCGCCTCCTCCTATCAATGTGAAAGGAATTAGAAGTTTCCTTGGTCATCTTGGTTTTTATCGTAGATTCATAAAAGATTTTTCTTACATCGCTAGACCTCTTACCCGCTTATTGGCTAAGGATGTTCCTTTTGACTTTGATGATGCCTCGCTTACAATCATTTGAGATCCTTAAGAAAGCGCTCATCTCTGCTCCAATCATTCAACCCCCGATTGGACTTTACCTTTTGAAATTATGTGTGATGCAAGTGACTACGCCGTAGGAGCAAAGTGTTAGGACAGAGACTAAGGATAAGAAGCATCATGCAATAGCTTACGCTAGCAAAACTTTGACTGGACCTCAGCTTAATTATGCTACCACTGAAAAAGAGCTCCTAGCTGTTGTCTTTGCTATTGATAAGTTTAGATCCTACTTAGTGGGTGCCAAAGTGATTGTTTACACTGATCATGCTGCTTTAAAATATTTGCTCACTAAGAAAGATGCTAAACCTCGTTTGATAAGATGGATTTTATTACTCCAAGAATTTGATCTAGAAATAAAAGATAAAAAGGGAGTAGAAAACTCTGTTGCCGATCACTTGTCTAGAATGCAGTTTGAGAAACCACAGGAACTACCCATCGACGACGCACTCCGGACGACATGCTCTACGGAATCAACGGATCGACCCCCGGTATGCGAGATATTGTTAATTTTATGGTTACGGAGTTACGTACCACCGGGAGGCAACAAAAGGAAACTTATCCAGGAGAGTCGTACTCACATATGGGATGAGCCCTACCTCTTCCGAGTGTGCTCGATGGCCCGCTCGAAGATGTTGGCCCACCGAAGAAGGAATCAAAATCATTGAAAGATGCCACTCATCACCATATGGAGGCCATTATGGGGTGTTCCGTACACATGCGAAGATTTGGCAATGCGGATTTTTCTGGCCAACAATGTATGAAGACACAAAAGATTTCATTCGGAGATGCGGTCCTTGTCAAAGGCATGGCAACATTAACTCAAGAGATGCCATGCCACTTATCAACAATCTTCAGATCGAGCTCTTTGACGTCTGGGGAATTGACTTTATGGGACCATTGCCACCATCGAAGAAATGTGAATACATCCTCGTAGCAGTGGACTACGTGTCCAAATGGGTCGAAGCTCTGCCATGCAAAAAGGCAGATAGCTCAAGCTCCAAAAAGATGTTCGAAGAAATAATATTCCCAAGATTCGGTGTCCCAAGGATAGTCATAAGTGATGGAGGATCACATTTCATCGACAAGCGTTTCGAGCAATACTTATTGAAGCATGGAGTACGCCATAATGTTGCTACTCCGTATCATCCTCAGA
Organism: Themeda triandra; assembly: GCA_018135685.1. NCBI lineage: Eukaryota > Viridiplantae > Streptophyta > Magnoliopsida > Poales > Poaceae > Themeda > Themeda triandra. The sequence continues at coordinate 36,502 of JAENPR010002404.1, read as the reverse complement.
CAAGTGGCGAAGCGAGACATCAAATAAGCAAATCAAGAATATTCTTCGAAGACGGTGAATGAAATGGGAACTGCATGGAAGGACAAGCTTCCCGATGCACTATGGGCATATCGAACAAACATACAAGACACCTATTGGGATGTCACCATATCAACTAGTCTATGGAAAGACCCGCCACTTACCGGTAAAGAGCTGGAATTCAAAGCTCACTCGGGCCATCAAGAAATGGAATATGGACCTAGAAGCGGGGGAGAGAAGAGGAAGATGCAAATCTCTCGAATTAGAAGAATGGAGAGAGAAAGCCTATCACAACGCCAAGATATACAAAGAAAGAGTGAAAAGATGGCACGACAAGAGAATCAAGATCAAGGAGTTTACACCCGGAGACAAGGTATTACTTTTTAATTCCAGGGTCAAACTCTTCGGGCAAGGAAAGCTTCGAAGCAAATGGGAAGGACCGTTCGAAGTAGTAAGCTCATCATCGCATGGAGCCGTTACGCTTCGCAACAACGAAGGTACGATATTCAAGGTAAATGGTCAACGCCTTAAAATATTTTTAGAGCCCATTGAGGAAATAGGTGAAATAGATGAATTAAACTTCTTTCTCAATTAGGTAGTTGGGCCCGACCTTTTTACTTTTCGTTTTTTGGGGTCCGGGTATTTTTCCGAACGACAAAAATATGCTAAATAGGTTGCGAAAAGCCCCGGCGGGGGTCCACCCGCCCGAGTCGGCCGACCCATAGGGGTAGTCGGCCGACCCATGGACTCCCCCATTCGCCGCCAGCTTTTGCATTCGTGATCCTTCCATACTCTTCCTTCAGGAATTTTTGCCGATTAGGGTTTTTGGGATCACGTTGACGCGTTATTCCTTCGAAGATTCCCTTTAGATGCCCTTTAGATGCCTCTCCATCCCCCCTATATAAAGAAGCCCAGCCTCAAGCCAACCTCATTCCATCTAAAGCCTCCTCCTCCTAGCATCAAGCTTGCTACGCAGCAATGATGAAGCCAGAGCCAGAAAATTTAGATAGGAGATTGATTCGCTTCGGATTTGATCTCAACACCATCCCAGAGGAGGAGCCCAAGTCCAAGGCCATCGTTCTTGCTGAGCCCAGACCCCTAGCCTCTATTCCTCCAAAACCTCAAGCTTACAGCCATAGCTACTTCGCCCAACCATTCATCGCTGCACCCAAGCCTTTGCTCCTAGATGGACCTCCACCAAAGGGTCCTATTGTGAAGCTCCCAGAAGGCATCAAGATCCTCCCTCCTAAGCACAATGAGATGCTTATGGGAGTGAAGACCAACAAGCAAGGAGAGATCGTCGTGCTAAGTATAGCACCGGAGAGCGCTCGTATTTTGAGGGAGTCCGTGCTCACCCGAGCAAAGTGAAGTTCGTCCCTCAAAAGAAGCCCCAAAAGCAGCTCTAGCCGCCTCGAAGCTCCAAGGAAGCGTCGCAAGACCGTTGCGTACTTAGAGAAGGAGTTAGAAACTCAACGCGACGTTATTGCATCTGCGCGAAACGCCCAACATATCCGGAAGCGGTAGCATTGTCACTCTCATAGATAGACTTCGTGCGCAAGAGAAGAGGACGGATAAGTTAGAAAAAGGTTAGACGCTCTAGAGAAGCGAGTTGATTAGATGAGATCTATCTTAGCATCGAAAGGCCTAGTGTGTTTAGATTAAAAGTTTTAGTTTGCAAGAGTGCTTTGTTAAAGTTTCGATCTTAGTTCTTTTCAATACTTGTAATCCAGGCCTTAATGAAGATGAAATAAAGTTTCTAGTTATATTTATTATTGCATATGTGTTGCCTCTTTTGTCTCCACCTTGTTGTGAATGAAGATAACAGGAATCTAGTGGGGGGGAGGCAACCGACGATGAAACTAACGGATATCAGCAAACCAGCAAAAATATTTGAGAGTATACGATGTGAAGATCACGCACGACAAAGCGGACCCCGAGGGGCCACCTGCCAGAGTCGGCCAACCCATATATGGAGTCGGCCGCCCATGGGCTGGGCCCATTTGGCTCCAGCTTTCGTCCACGGTCAGGTTTGCTTCCCTACGTTCCAAAATTTATACCGATCATGTTTTTCTGATTCGTTTGGGGAACACTTTGAATTAAATCACTTGCTATATATATTGAGAAGGTAGATTATTTTAATCATGACCCCAAGATAGACTCACACCATGATAATTCCCGGGAATCCCCGTTGCTTTGTTGGGAACATATTTTATAGGGATCCCATTTTACTTAAGTTGTTGAGGACAGTGATATAGCATGGACCATGAGAACCTGATTTCTTGATGTCTAGTTGCTTGGAGAATTTCTTTTCGAAAATCTTAAAATGTTAGCTATACTTCTCCTTTGTGGTTATAAATGCCTATAGAGCCTCGTCGACAAAATTCTGAAAGACCAAAGACACATAAGCTTTTATTTGTGTTGAGAATAGTCTTGGCGGTATTAGAGCCTTAGAGAAGGGTCTCTTACTCATATGATCAAGTGCACTTACACCCACATATATATCTGCTTTGCTCCTACACTTTGGGAGTACGCAAAAACATGCTTTCCGCCATTCATCCATCTCCTACACTGGGAGAGAATACATACACTTTCTAGGATTTCTATATGCTCCAAGGATTGTTATCATCATCCAGCTGTTGAAAGAAGATTATTATTGTCATCATCATGTTCAAGAAAGTTATTGTATCCGAGAGTGAGACATGGGCTATGCAAAAATAATGTTAAAAAAAAGAAGAGAGAAAAGAAAGAAAGAAGATAGCCCATGAGCTCCAAAGTATTCCAATCCCAAGAGAAGGAAAGTTCAAAGAAGCTCAAAGAGCTATTCAAGAAAAGATCAAGCAAAGCAATGTTCAAGAGAAGAATGTGCAAGAGAGGGAAGGAGCATTATTATCATCAATTAGCCACCAAATATTCCACACACTTGCACACACCTGATCTAGAGTAAGGTCCCCCTCTCCTTGGTTCCCGTTTTTGACTAATCAATATGCACAGGTAGAAATGCTATTCCTTGACATACCTTAAACTCCACATAAGCCTTAGTAGAATAGGAGGCATACCCTTTCACATGCCTCAAGTGAGTACCAAAAATACCACATACATTGAGAGATTTGAGTGCTCTATACTTAATGGTGAGATCCACAAATACCACATATAATGAGTGATTCGAGTGTGCTACATGATGGAGAAGGGTACGCTAAGTTTCTTTGCAAAAATATTATAAAAACTCCGAGTGACAGGATTGATAGAAGAAGGATCTCTACTTCGCGCTGTTCCATCTTTCAACTCCCCAAAGTTCAATGGTAGACACTTTGAATCCCGCAGTACAGGTATGATCAGGGATAATCTAATGTTGATGTCTTAGTTTGAGGCTATGCTTAAAGTAATCCATCCTTTTCCTCGAGACGAGTAAAAGACAAGTGTGGGGGAGTTTGTTGACGGTCGTTAACTCATAAAATTAACCGTCAACTTAGCATGCAAATGGACCTATTCATAAATACTTGATAGATATAGGGTTACCACCGACGAAATTCCACGAGTTTTGGTGAATATCTATTTCGTAGGGTGACAACTGAAAACTACCCAAGATGGCCCACATGTCGGGTTTACATAGAGAGAAAGACCGAACGGGTGAAAAAGTATAATCTAGAAGACTCCGAAGGCAACACACGAAACACCGGGCCCACTGCAGCTTGGCCGGTCGGCCGACCCGGGGAGGGGAGTCGGCCGACTCCCCATCTCCACCAATCGTGGAGTCTCGCGGATCCCGCCTCCACCGACTTTGAAGATCAATAATTATCGTCCATTTAGGTCGGTTTGATCCGAGGGCTGTGGTTAATCCTAGGGGGTTATATAAGCGAGCCCCGGCCCCCGGTGAAACCCTAATTCATTCTCCAATTCATTCAAGACTTCAATCCGGAGAGAGAGAGTTAGATAGAGAAGGGTCCCTCGAATGGATCTATCTCTATAGGGTATTAGTATCAAGAGAGATTGAGAGAGTATAGAGTGGAGGTAGATTTGGAGGAAGCCCGGCCTATCGGTGTCTCCTCTCCAAAGTGTATCTCGCGGGATCAAGTCTCCTAACCCGAGGCTTGGTTTCGAATCATTCGGCAATTCAACTTCTAATACTAGTAAGTTCGTTGTTATTATTGTTCTTTGGTTTACAAGTTTACTTTATTCGCTTCGCGTTGAGAATAGAGTAATCGTTCTTTAGCATAAGCGTGGTGCTTAGGCTAGGTTCACTTGTAGATGCTCCCTATTCGGCCGGAACCGTGGTAGTAGTGAGGGAAGTGACAATCCCTTTATTACCTTTGTAATCCACTTCCCGTTGGTAGGTAAGGTAGGTCCTTTGTGCCCGGTTTAGCATCCTCTGTGGTGTCTATACCTCGGGTACCCCCTTAGAACAAGTAGTCTCAAAGCTTGCCATTGGTTAGAAGAAGACGACGAAGGAGTTCTCTCTATATCGCTTAATTCTCACTTGACTAGCAGCCCGGGGTAGTAGTAAAGATCGGGTTAGTCTATTGCACGTTTTCTCTTAGCGGATAAAAACAAATACGATACTCAGGACTTATCTCCCGGGTGAAGTGCTCACCGATATCCGTGCGCTTGCGGATTATTTCTCTTTGATTCTTTCGTGTGCGTATCTAGTGTCAACACCCACCACATAAAAATGTAAAAATGGTTCGTACTCGCACTAGTAGAGAAACTCCATCCATGGAAATTTACCATGGTTTGGCAACGTGCAAAAATTACTATGGCTTGGCTATGCAAAAGTACCTACAAGCCCACAACGACGTTTTATGCGGAAAATATGGCATGTGTGGACCACACGGGTAGGTGTAGGGGCGCCGCTATGTATGGTCGCGTCCGATGTTCACTTATGATTGCAAACGTCCATTGGTCACGGCCCACACCTATTAGGGCGACGAGCGCTAGGCCGTAGAGTACTGCTCGGTCGAGCGGATATCTATTCGTCGTGACCGAAGGAACCGGAGGACAAAAAAATCGAGGGCCCCACCACATAAAAATGTAAAAATGGTTCATACTCGCACTAGTAGGGAAACTCCATCCGTGGAAATTTACCATGGTTTGGCAACGTGCAAAAATTACTATGGCTTGGCTATGCAAAAGTACCTACAAGCCCAAAACGACGTTTTATGCGGAAAATATGGCATGTGTGGACCACACGGGTAGGTGTAGGGCGCCATTGGTCGCTATGTATGGTCACGTCCGATGTTCACTTACGATTGCAAACGTCCATTGGTCACGGCCACCACACCTATTAGGGTGATGTTCACTTACGAGCGCTATGGCCTACACCTATTAGGGTAGTACGGCTCGGTCGGCGATATCTATTCGTCGTGACCGAAGGAACCGGATGACAAAAAAATCGAGGGCCCCACCACATAAAAATGTAAAAATGGTTCGTACTCGCACTAGTAGGGAAACTCCATCCATGGAAATTTACCATGGTTTGGCAGCGTGCAAAATTACTATGGCTTGGCTATGCAAAAGTACCTACAAGCCCAAAACGACGTTTTATGCGGAAAATATGGACCACACGGGTAGGTGTAGGGGCGCCGCTATGTATGGTCGCGTCCGATGTTCACTTACGATTGCAAACGTCCATTGGTCATGGCCCACACCTATTAGGGCGACGAGCGCTAGGCCGTAGAGTACGGCTCGGTCGAGCCGATATCTATTCGTCGTGACCTAAGGAACCAGATGACAAAAAAATCGAGGGCCCCACCACATAAAAATGTAAAAATGGTTCGTACTCGCACTAGTAGGGAAACTCCATCCGTGGAAATTTACCATGGTTTGGCAGCGTGCAAAATTACTATGGCTTGGCTATGCAAAAGTACCTACAAGCCCAAAACGACGTTTTATGCGGAAAATATGGCATGTGTGGACCACACGGGTAGGTGTAGGGGCGCCGCTATGTATGGTCGCATCCGATGTTCACTTACGATTACAAACGTCCATTGGTCATGGCCCACACCTATTAGGGCGATGAGCGCTAGGCCGTAGAGTACGGCTCGGTCGAGCTGATATCTATTCGTCATGAACGAAGGAACCGGATGACAAAAAAATCGAGGGCCCCACCACATAAAAATGTAAAAATGGTTCGTACTCGCACTAGTAGGGAAACTCCATCCGTGGAAATTTACCATGGTTTGGCAGGGTGCAAAATTACTATGGCTTGGCTATGCAAAAGTACCTACAAGCCCAAAACGACGTTTTATGCGGAAAATATGGCATGTGTGGACCACACGGGTAGGTGTAGGGGCGCCGCTATGTATGGTCGCATCCGATGTTCACTTACGATTACAAACGTCCATTGGTCACGGCCCACACCTATTAGGGCGACGAGCGCTAGGCCGTAGAGTACGGCTCGGTCGAGCGATATCTATTCGTCATGACCGAAGGAACCGGATGACAAAAAAATCGAGGGCCCCACCACATAAAAATGTAAAAATGGTTCATACTCGCACTAGTAGGGAAACTCCATCCGTGGAAATTTACCATGGTTTGGCAAAGCAAAAATTACTATGGCTTGGCTATGCAAAAGTACCTACAAGCCCAAACGACGTTTTATGCGGAAAAATATGGCATGTGTGGACCACACGGGTAGGTGTAGGGGCGCCGCTATGTATGGTCGCGTCCGATGTTCACTTACGATTGAAAACGTCCATTGGTCATGGCCCACACCTATTAGGGCGACGAGCGCTAGGCCGTAGAGTAGTCTTGCTGGTCGAGCTGATATCTATTCGTCGTGACCGAAGGAACCGGATGACAAAAAAATCGAGGGCCCCACCACATAAAAATGTAAAAATGGTTCATACTCGCACTAGTAGGGAAACTCCATCCGTGGAAATTTACCATGGTTTGGCAGCGTGCAAAAATTACTATGGCTTGGCTATGCAAAAGTACCTACAAGCCCAAAACGACGTTTTATGCGGAAAATATGGCATGTGTGGACCACACGGGTAGGTGTAGGGGCGCCGCTATGTATGGTCGCGTCCGATGTTCACTTACGATTGCAAACGTCCATTGGTCACGGCCCACACCTATTAGGGCGACGAGCGCTAGGCCGTAGAGTACGGCTCGGTCGAGCTGATATCTATTCGTCGTGACCGAAGGAACCAGATGACAAAAAAATCGAGGGCCCCACCACATAAAAATGTAAAAATGGTTCGTACTCGCACTAGTAGGGAAACTCCATCCGTGGAAATTTACCATGGTTTGGCAACGTGCAAAAATTACTATGGCTTGGCTATGCAAAAGTACCTACAAGCCCAAAACGACGTTTTATGCGAAAAATATGGCATGTGTGGACCACACGGGTAGGTGTAGGGGCGCCGCTATGTATGGTCGCGTCCGATGTTCACTTACGATTGCAAACGTCCATTGGTCACGGCCCACACCTATTAGGGCGACGAGCGCTAGGCCGTAGAGTACGGCTCGGTCGAGCTGATATCTATTCGTCGTGACCGAAGGAACCAGATGACAAAAAAATCGAGGGCCCCACCACATAAAAATGTAAAAATGGTTCGTACTCGCACTAGTAGGGAAACTCCATCCGTGGAAATTTACCATGGTTTGGCAACGTGCAAAAATTACTATGGCTTGGCTATGCAAAAGTACCTACAGGCCCAAAACGACGTTTTATGCGGAAAATATGGCATGTGTGGACCACACGGGTAGGTGTAGGGGCGGCGCTATGTATGGTCGCGTCCGATGTTCACTTACGATTACAAATGTCCATTGGTCACGGCCCACACCTATTAGGGCGACGAGCGCTAGGCCGTAGAGTACGGCTCGGTCGAGCTGATATCTATTCGTCGTGACCGAAGGAACCAGATGACAAAAAATCGAGGGCCCCACCACATAAAAATGTAAAAATGGTTCGTACTCGCACTAGTAGGGAAACTCCATCCATGGAAATTTACCATGGTTTGGCAACGTGCAAAAATTACTATGGCTTGGCTATGCAAAAGTACCTACAAGCCCAAAACGACGTTTTATGCGGAAAATATGGCATGTGTGGACCACACGGGTAGGTGTAGGGCGCCGCTATGTATGGTCGCGTCCGATGTTCACTTACGATTACAAACGTCCATTGGTCATGGCCCACACCTATTAGGGCGACGAGCGCTAGGCCGTAGAGTACGGCTCGGTCGAGCTGATATCTATTCGTCGTGACCGAAGGAACCGGATGACAAAAAAATCGAGGGCCCCACCACATAAAAATGTAAAAATGGTTCGTACTCGCACTAGTAGGGAAACTCCATCCGTGGAAATTTACCATGGTTTGGCGGCGTGCAAAATTACTATGGCTTGGCTATGCAAAAGTACCTACAAGCCCAAAACGACGTTTTATGCGGAAAATATGGCATGTGTGGACCACACGGGTAGGTGTAGGGCGCCGCTATGTATGGTCGCGTCCGATGTTCACTTACGATTACAAACGTCCATTGGTCACGGCCCACACCTATTAGGGCGACGAGCGCTAGGCCGTAGAGTACGGCTCGGTCGAGCTGATATCTATTCGTCGTGACCGAAGGAACCGGATGACAAAAAAATCGAGGGCCCCACCACATAAAAATGTAAAAATGGTTCGTACTCGCACTAGTAGGGAAACTCCATCCGTGGAAATTTACCATGGTTTGGCAACGTGCAAAATTACTATGGCTTGGCTATGCAAAAGTACCTACAAGCCCAAAACGACGTTTTATGCGGAAAATATGGCATGTGTGGACCACACGGTTAGGTGTAGGGGCGCCGCTATGTATGGTCACGTCCGATGTTCACTTACGATTACAAACGTCCATTGGTCATGGCCCACACCTATTAGGGCGACGAGCGCTAGGCCGTAGAGTACGGCTCGGTCGAGCTGATATCTATTCGTCGTGACCGAAGGAACCAGATGACAAAAAAATTGAGGGCCCCACCACATAAAAATGTAAAAATGGTTCGTACTCGCACTAGTAGGGAAACTCCATCAATTTACCATGGTTTGGCAACGTGCAAAAATTACTATGGCTTGGCTATGCAAAAGTACCTACAAGCCCAAAACGACGTTTTATGCGGAAAATATGGCATGTGTGGACCACACGGGTAGGTGTAGGGCGCCGCTATGTATGGTCGCGTCCGATGTTCACTTACGATTGCAAACGTCCATTGGTCACGGCCCACACCTATTAGAGGCGACGAGCGCTAGGCCGTAGAGTACGGCTCGGTCGAGATGATATCTATTCGTCGTGACCGAAGGAACCGGATGACAAAAAAATCAAGGGCCCCACCACATAAAAATGTAAAAATGGTTCGTACTGGAAATGACAAAAAAATTAAAAATGTAAAAATGGTTCCTCGCACTAGTAGGGAAACTCCATCCGTGGAAATTTACCATGGTTTGGCAACGTGCAAAAATTACTATGGCTTGGCTATGCAAAAGTACCTACAAGCCCAAAACGACGTTTTATGCGGAAAATATGGCATGTGTGGACCACACGGGTAGGTGTAGGGCGCCGCTATGTATGGTCGCGTCCGATGTTCACTTACGATTGAAAACGTCCATTGGTCACGGCCCACACCTATTAGTGCGACGAGCGCTAGGCCGTAGAGTACTTGCTCGGTCGAGCCGATATCTATTCGTCATGACCGAAGGAACCGGATGACAAAAAAATCGAGGGCCCCACCACATAAAAATGTAAAAATGGTTCGTACTCGCACTAGTAGGGAAACTCCATCCGTGGAAATTTACCATGGTTTGGCAACGTGCAAAAATTACTATGGCTTGGCTATGCAAAAGTACCTACAAGCCCAAAACGACGTTTTATGCGGAAAATATGGCATGTGTGGACCACACGGGTAGGTGTAGGGGCGCCGCTATGTATGGTCGCGTCCGATGTTCACTTACGATTACAAACGTCCATTGGTCACGGCCCACACCTATTAGGGCGACGAGCGCTAGGCCGTAGAGTACGGCTCGGTCGAGCTGATATCTATTCGTCGTGACCGAAGGAACCGATGACAAAAAAATCGAGGGCCCCACCACATAAAAATGTAAAAATGGTTCGTACTCGCACTAGTAGGGAAACTCCATCAAATTTACCATGGTTTGGCAACGTGCAAAAATTACTATGGCTTGGCTATGCAAAAGTACCTACAAGCCCAAAACGACGTTTTATGCGGAAAATATGGCATGTGTGGACCACACGGGTAGGTGTAGGGGCGCCGCTATGTATGGTCACGTCCGATGTTCACTTACGATTACAAACGTCCATTGGTCACGGCCCACACCTATTAGGGCGACGAGCGCTAGGCCGTAGAGTACGGCTCGGTCGAGCTGATATCTATTCGTCGTGACCGAAGGAACCAGATGACAAAAAAATCAAGGGCCCCACCACATAAAAATGTAAAAATGGTTCGTACTCGCACTAGTAGGGAAACTCCATCCATGGAAATTTACCATGGTTTGGCAACGTGCAAAAATTACTATGGCTTGGCTATGCAAAAGTACCTACAAGCCCAAAACGACGTTTTATGCGGAAAATATGGCATGTGTGGACCACACGGGTAGGTGTAGGGCGCCGCTATGTATGGTCACGTCCGATGTTCACTTACGATTACAAACGTCCATTGGTCATGGCCCACACCTATTAGGGCGACGCGCTAGGCCGTAGAGTACGGCTCGGTCGAGGCGATATCTATTCGTCGTGACCGAAGGAACCAGATGACAAAAAAATTGAGGGCCCCACCACATAAAAATGTAAAAATGGTTCGTACTCGCACTAGTAGGGAAACTCCATCAATTTACCATGGTTTGGCAACGTGCAAAAATTACTATGGCTTGGCTATGCAAAAGTACCTACAAGCCCAAAACGACGTTTTTTGCGGAAAATATGGCATGTGTGGACCACACGGGTAGGTGTAGGGGCGCCGCTATGTATGGTCACGTCCGAGGTTCACTTATGATTACAAACATCCATTGGTCATGGCCCACACCTATTAGGGCGACGAGCGCTAGGCCGTAGAGTACTGCTCGGTCGAGCCGATATCTATTCGTCGTGACCGAAGGAACCGATGACAAAAAAATCGAGGGCCCCACCACATAAAAATGTAAAAATGGTTCGTACTCGCACTAGTAGGGAAACTCCATCAATTTACCATGGTTTGGCAACGTGCAAAAATTACTATGGCTTGGCTATGCAAAAGTACCTACAAGCCCAAAACGACGTTTTATGCGGAAAATATGGCATGTGTGGACCACACGGGTAGGTGTAGGGGCGCCGCTATGTATGGTCGCGTCCGATGTTCACTTACGATTACAAACGTCCATTGGTCATGGCCCACACCTATTAGGGCGACGAGCGCTAGGCCGTAGAGTACGGCTCGGTCGAGATGATATCTATTCGTCGTGACCGAAGGAACCAGATGACAAAAAAATCAAGGGCCCCACCACATAAAAATGTAAAAATGGTTCGTACTCGCACTAGTAGGGAAACTCCATCCGTGGAAATTTACCATGGTTTGGCAGCATGCAAAATTACTATGGCTTGGCAATGCAAAAGTACCTACAAGCCCAAAACGACGTTTTATGCGGAAAATATGGCATGTGTGGACCACACGGGTAGGTGTAGGGGCGCCGCTATGTATGGTCGCGTCCGATGTTCACTTACGATTGAAAACGTCCATTGGTCACGGCCCACACCTATTAGTGCGACGAGCGCTAGGCCGTAAATCTTGCTCGGTCGGCGATATCTATTCGTCATGACCGAAGAAACCGGATGACAAAAAAATCGAGGGCCCCACCACATAAAAATGTAAAAATGGTTCGTACTCGCACTAGTAGGGAAACTCCATCCGTGGAAATTTACCATGGTTTGGCAACGTGCAAAAATTACTATGGCTTGGCTATGCAAAAGTACCTACAAGCCCAAAACGACGTTTTATGCGGAAAATATGGCATGTGTGGACCACACGGGTAGGTGTAGGGGCGCCGCTATGTATGGTCACGTCCGATGTTCACTTACGATTGCAAACGTCCATTGGTCACGGCCCACACCTATTAGGGCGACGAGCGCTAGGCCGTAGAGTACGGCTCGTTCGAGCTGATATCTATTCGTCGTGACCGAACGAACCAGATGACAAAAAAATCGAGGGCCCCACCACATGAAAATGTAAAAATGGTTCGTATTCGCACTAGTAGCGAAACTCCATCCGTGGAAATTTACCATGGTTTGGCACCGTGCAAAAATTACTATGGCTTGGCTATGCAAAAGTACCTACAAGCCCAAAACGACATTTTATGCGGAAAATATGGCATGTGTGGACCACACGGGTAGGTGTAGGGGCGCCGCTATGTATGGTCGTGTCCGATGTTCACTTATGATTGCAAACGTCCATTGGTCACGACCCACACCTATTAGGGCGACGAGCGCTAGGCCGTAGAGTACGGCTCGGTCGAGCGATATCTATTCGTCGTGGCCGAAGGAACCGGATGACAAAAAAATCGAGGCCCCACCACATAAAAATGTAAAAATGGTTCGTACTCGCACTAGTAGGGAAACTCCATCCATGGAAATTTACCATGGTTTGGCAGCGTGCAAAAATTACTATGGCTTGGCTAAGCAAAAGTACCTACAAGCCCAAAACGACGTTTTATGCGGAAAATATGGCATGTGTGGACCACACGGGTAGGTGTAGGGGCGCCGCTATGTATGGTCGCGTCCGATGTTCACTTATGATTGCAAACGTCCGTTGGTTCGTACTCGCACTAGTAGGGAAACTCCATCCGTGGAAATTTACCATGGTTTGGCAACGTGCAAAATTACTATGGCTTGGCTATGCAAAAGTACCTACAAGCCCAAAAGGACGTTTTATGCGGAAAATATGGCATGTGTGGACCACACGGGTAGGTGTAGGGGCGCCGCTATGTATGGTCGCGTCCGATGTTCACTGATGATTACAAACGTCCATTGGTCACGGCCCAGGTCGAGCTGATATCTATTCGTCGTGACCGAAGGAACCAGATGACAAAAAAATCGAGGGCCCCACCACATAAAAATGTAAAAATGGTTCGTACTCGCACTAGTAGGGAAACTCCATCCATGGAAATTTACCATGGTTTGGCGATGCAAAAATTACTATGGCTTGGCTAAGCAAAAGTACCTACAAGCCCAAAACGACGTTTTATGCGGAAAATATGGCATGTGTGGACCACACGGGTAGGTGTAGGGGCGCCGCTATGTATGGTCGCGTCCGATGTTCACTTACGATTACAAACGTCCATTGGTCATGGCCCACACCTATTAGGGCGACGAGCGCTAGGCCGTAGAGTACGGCTCGGTCGAGCTGATATCTATTCGTCGTGACCGAAGGAACCGGATGACAAAAAAATCAAGGGCCCCACCACATAAAAATGTAAAAATGGTTCGTACTCGCAGTAGTAGGGAAACTCCTTCCGTGGAAATTTAGCATGGTTTGGCAACGTGCAAAAATTACTATGGCTTAGCTATGCAAAAGTACCTACAAGCCCAAAACGACGTTTTATGCGGAAAATATGGCATGTGTGGACCACACGGGTAGGTGTAGGGGCGCCGCTATGTATGGTCGCATCCGATATTCACTTACGATTACAAACGTCCATTGGTCACGGCCCACACCTATTAGGGCGGCCGCTAGGCCGTAGAGTACGGCTCGGTCGAGCTGATATCTATTCGTCGTGACCGAAGGAACCGGATGACAAAAAAAAAATCGAGGGCCCCACCACATAAAAATGTAAAAATGGTTCGTACTCGCACTAGTAGGGAAACTCCATCCATGGAAATTTACCATGGTTTGGCAGCGTGCAAAAATTACTATGGCTTGGCTAAGCAAAAGTACCTACAAGCCCAAAACGACATTTTATGCGGAAAATATGGCATGTGTGGACCACACGGGTAGGTGTAGGGGCGCCGCTATGTACCGATATCTATTCGTCGTGACCGAAGGAACCAGATGACAAAAAAATCGAGGGCCCCACCACATAAAAATGTAAAAATGGTTCATACTCGCACTAGTAGGGAAACTCCATCCGTGGAAATTTACCATGGTTTGGCAACGTACAAAAATTACTATGGCTTGGCTATGCAAAAGTACCTACAAGCCCAAAACGACGTTTTATGCGGAAAATATGGCATGTGTGGACCACACGGGTAGGTGTAGGGGCGCCGCTATGTATGGTCGCGTCCGATGTTCACTTACGATTGCAAACGTCCATTGGTCACGGCCTACACCTATTAGGGCGACGAGCGCTAGGCCGAGTAGTACGGCTCGGCCGAGCCGATATCTATTCGTCGTGACCGAAGGAACCGTCGTGATGACAAAAAAATCGAGGGCCCCACCACATAAAAATGTAAAAATGGTTCATACTCGCACTAGTAGGGAAACTCCATCCGGGAAATTTACCATGGTTTGGCAACGTACAAAAATTACTATGGCTTGGCTATGCAAAAGTACCTACAAGCCCAAAACGACGTTTTATGCGGAAAATATGGCATGTGTGGACCACACGGGTAGGTGTAGGGGCGCCGCTATGTATGGTCGCGTCCGATGTTCACTTACGATTGCAAACGTCCATTGGTCACGGCCTACACCTATTAGGGCGACGAGCGCTAGGCCAGAGTACGGCTCGGCCGAGCCGATATCTATTCGTCGTGACCGAAGGAACCGATGACAAAAAAATCGAGGGCCCCACCACATAAAAATGTAAAAATGGTTCATACTCGCACTAGTAGGGAAACTCCATCCATGGAAATTTACCATGGTTTGGCAACGTACAAAAATTACTATGGCTTGGCTATGCAAAAGTACCTACAAGCCCAAAACGACGTTTTATGCGGAAAATATGGCATGTGTGGACCACACGGGTAGGTGTAGGGGCGCCGCTATGTATGGTCGCGTCCGATGTTCACTTACGATTGCAAACGTCCATTGGTCACGGCCTACACCTATTAGGGCGACGAGCGCTAGGCCGTCAGAGTACGGCTCTGGCCGAGCCGATATCTATTCGTCGTGACCGAAGGAACCGATGACAAAAAAATCGAGGGCCCCACCACATAAAAATGTAAAAATGGTTCATACTCGCACTAGTAGGGAAACTCCATCCGTGGAAATTTACCATGGTTTGGCAACGTACAAAAATTACTATGGCTTGGCTATGCAAAAGTACCTACAAGCCCAAAACGACGTTTTATGCGGAAAATATGGCATGTGTGGACCACACGGGTAGGTGTAGGGGCGCCGCTATGTATGGTCGCGTCCGATGTTCACTTACGATTGCAAACGTCCATTGGTCACGGCCTACACCTATTAGGGCGACGAGCGCTAGGCCAGAGTACGGCTCTGGCCGAGCCGATATCTATTCGTCGTGACCGAAGGAACCGATGACAAAAAAATCGAGGGCCCCACCACATAAAAATGTAAAAATGGTTCATACTCGCACTAGTAGGGAAACTCCATCCGTGGAAATTTACCATGGTTTGGCAACGTACAAAAATTACTATGGCTTGGCTATGCAAAAGTACCTACAAGCCCAAAACGACGTTTTATGCGGAAAATATGGCATGTGTGGACCACACGGGTAGGTGTAGGGGCGCCGCTATGTATGGTCGCGTCCGATGTTCACTTACGATTGCAAACGTCCATTGGTCACGGCCTACACCTATTAGGGCGACGAGCGCTAGGCCAGAGTACGGCTCGGCCGAGCCGATATCTATTCGTCGTGACCGAAGGAACCGATGACAAAAAAAAAAATCGAGGGCCCCACCACATAAAAATGTAAAAATGGTTCATACTCGCACTAGTAGGGAAACTCCATCCATGGAAATTTACCATGGTTTGGCAACGTACAAAAATTACTATGGCTTGGCTATGCAAAAGTACCTACAAGCCCAAAACGACGTTTTATGCGGAAAATATGGCATGTGTGGACCACACGGGTAGGTGTAGGGGCGCCGCTATGTATGGTCGCGTCCGATGTTCACTTACGATTGCAAACGTCCATTGGTCACGGCCTACACCTATTAGGGCGACGAGCGCTAGGCCGTAGAGTACGGCTCGGCCGAGCCGATATCTATTCGTCGTGACCGAAGGAACCAGATGACAAAAAAATCGAGGGCCCCACCACATAAAAATGTAAAAATGGTTCATACTCGCACTAGTAGGGAAACTCCATCCATGGAAATTTACCATGGTTTGGCAACGTACAAAAATTACTATGGCTTGGCTATGCAAAAGTACCTACAAGCCCAAAACGACGTTTTATGCGGAAAATATGGCATGTGTGGACCACACGGGTAGGTGTAGGGGCGCCGCTATGTATGGTCGCGTCCGATGTTCACTTACGATTGCAAACGTCCATTGGTCACGGCCTACACCTATTAGGGCGACGAGCGCTAGGCCAGAGTACGGCTCGGCCGAGCCGATATCTATTCGTCGTGACCGAAGGAACCAGATGACAAAAAAATCGAGGGCCCCACCACATAAAAATGTAAAAATGGTTCATACTCGCACTAGTAGGGAAACTCCATCCATGGAAATTTACCATGGTTTGGCAACGTACAAAAATTACTATGGCTTGGCTATGCAAAAGTACCTACAAGCCCAAAACGACGTTTTATGCGGAAAATATGGCATGTGTGGACCACACGGGTAGGTGTAGGGGCGCCGTATGGTCGCGTCCGATGTTCACTTACGATTGCAAACGTCCATTGGTCACGGCCTACACCTATTAGGGCGACGAGCGCTAGGCCAGAGTACGGCTCTGGCCGAGCCGATATCTATTCGTCGTGACCGAAGGAACCGATGACAAAAAAATCGAGGGCCCCACCACATAAAAATGTAAAAATGGTTCATACTCACTAGTAGGGAAACTCCATCCGTGGAAATTTACCATGGTTTGGCAACGTACAAAAATTACTATGGCTTGGCTATGCAAAAGTACCTACAAGCCCAAAACGACGTTTTATGCGGAAAATATGGCATGTGTGGACCACACGGGTAGGTGTAGGGGCGCCGCTATGTATGGTCGCGTCCGATGTTCACTTACGATTGCAAACGTCCATTGGTCACGGCCTACACCTATTAGGGCGACGAGCGCTAGGCCAGAGTACGGCTTGGCCGAGCCGATATCTATTCGTCGTGACCGAAGGAACCGATGACAAAAAAAAAATCGAGGGCCCCACCACATAAAAATGTAAAAATGGTTCATACTCGCACTAGTAGGGAAACTCCATCCATGGAAATTTACCATGGTTTGGCAACGTACAAAAATTACTATGGCTTGGCTATGCAAAAGTACCTACAAGCCCAAAACGACGTTTTATGCGAAAATATGGCATGTGTGGACCACACGGGTAGGTGTAGGGGCGCCGCTATGTATGGTCGCGTCCGATGTTCACTTACGATTGCAAACGTCCATTGGTCACGGCCTACACCTATTAGGGCGACGAGCGCTAGGCCAGAGTACGGCTCTGGCCGAGCCGATATCTATTCGTCGTGACCGAAGGAACCAGATGACAAAAAAATCGAGGGCCCCACCACATAAAAATGTAAAAATGGTTCATACTCGCACTAGTAGGGAAACTCCATCCATGGAAATTTACCATGGTTTGGCAACGTACAAAAATTACTATGGCTTGGCTATGCAAAAGTACCTACAAGCCCAAAACGACGTTTTATGCGGAAAATATGGCATGTGTGGACCACACGGGTAGGTGTAGGGGCGCCGCTATGTATGGTCGCGTCCGATGTTCACTTACGATTGCAAACGTCCATTGGTCACGGCCTACACCTATTAGGGCGACGAGCGCTAGGCCAGAGAGTAGGCAGAGTACGTGGCCGAGCCGATATCTATTCGTCGTGACCGAAGGAACCAGATGACAAAAAAATCGAGGGCCCCACCACATAAAAATGTAAAAATGGTTCATACTCGCACTAGTAGGGAAACTCCATCCATGGAAATTTACCATGGTTTGGCAACGTACAAAAATTACTATGGCTTGGCTATGCAAAAGTACCTACAAGCCCAAAACGACGTTTTATGCGGAAAATATGGCATGTGTGGACCACACGGGTAGGTGTAGGGGCGCCGCTATGTATGGTCGCCCGATGTTCACTTACGATTGCAAACGTCCATTGGTCACGGCCTACACCTATTAGGGCGACGAGCGCTAGGCCGTCAGAGTACGGCTCTGGCCGAGCCGATATCTATTCGTCGTGACCGAAGGAACCAGATGACAAAAAAATCGAGGGCCCCACCACATAAAAATGTAAAAATGGTTCATACTCGCACTAGTAGGGAAACTCCATCCATGGAAATTTACCATGGTTTGGCAACGTACAAAAATTACTATGGCTTGGCTATGCAAAAGTACCTACAAGCCCAAAACGACGTTTTATGCGGAAAATATGGCATGTGTGGACCACACGGGTAGGTGTAGGGGCGCCGCTATGTATGGTCGCGTCCGATGTTCACTTACGATTGCAAACGTCCATTGGTCACGGCCTACACCTATTAGGGCGACGAGCGCTAGGCCAGAGAGTACGGCTCGGCCGAGCCGATATCTATTCGTCGTGACCGAAGGAACCAGATGACAAAAAAATCGAGGGCCCCACCACATAAAAATGTAAAAATGGTTCATACTCGCACTAGTAGGGAAACTCCATCCGTGGAAATTTACCATGGTTTGGCAACGTACAAAAATTACTATGGCTTGGCTATGCAAAAGTACCTACAAGCCCAAAACGACGTTTTATGCGGAAAATATGGCATGTGTGGACCACACGGGTAGGTGTAGGGGCGCCGCTATGTATGGTCGCGTCCGATGTTCACTTACGACTGCAAACGTCCATTGGTCACGGCCTACACCTATTAGGGCGACGAGCGCTAGGCCAGAGTACGGCTCTGGCCGAGCCGATATCTATTCGTCGTGACCGAAGGAACCGATGACAAAAAAATCGAGGGCCCCACCACATAAAAATGTAAAAATGGTTCATACTCGCACTAGTAGGGAAACTCCATCCGTGGAAATTTACCATGGTTTGGCAACGTACAAAAATTACTATGGCTTGGCTATGCAAAAGTACCTACAAGCCCAAAACGACGTTTTATGCGGAAAATATGGCATGTGTGGACCACACGGGTAGGTGTAGGGGCGCCGCTATGTATGGTCGCGTCCGATGTTCACTTACGATTGCAAACGTCCATTGGTCACGGCCTACACCTATTAGGGCGACGAGCGCTAGGCCAGAGTAGTACGGCCGAGCCGATATCTATTCGTCGTGACCGAAGGAACCGATGACAAAAAAAATCGAGGGCCCCACCACATAAAAATGTAAAAATGGTTCATACTCGCACTAGTAGGGAAACTCCATCCATGGAAATTTACCATGGTTTGGCAACGTACAAAAATTACTATGGCTTGGCTATGCAAAAGTACCTACAAGCCCAAAACGACGTTTTATGCGGAAAATATGGCATGTGTGGACCACACGGGTAGGTGTAGGGGCGCTATGTATGGTCGGTCGCGTCCGATGTTCACTTACGATTGCAAACGTCCATTGGTCACGGCCTACACCTATTAGGGCGACGAGCGCTAGGCCAGAGAGTACGGCTCTGGCCGAGCCGATATCTATTCGTCGTGACCGAAGGAACCAGATGACAAAAAAATCGAGGGCCCCACCACATAAAAATGTAAAAATGGTTCATACTCGCACTAGTAGGGAAACTCCATCCATGGAAATTTACCATGGTTTGGCAACGTACAAAAATTACTATGGCTTGGCTATGCAAAAGTACCTACAAGCCCAAAACGACGTTTTATGCGGAAAATATGGCATGTGTGGACCACACGGGTAGGTGTAGGGGCGCCGCTATGTATGGTCGCGTCCGATGTTCACTTACGATTGCAAACGTCCATTGGTCACGGCCTACACCTATTAGGGCGACGAGCGCTAGGCCGTCAGAGTACGGCTCTGGCCGAGCCGATATCTATTCGTCGTGACCGAAGGAACCGATGACAAAAAAAAAAAGGGCCCCACCACATAAAAATGTAAAAATGGTTCATACTCGCACTAGTAGGGAAACTCCATCCATGGAAATTTACCATGGTTTGGCAACGTACAAAAATTACTATGGCTTGGCTATGCAAAAGTACCTACAAGCCCAAAACGACGTTTTATGCGGAAAATATGGCATGTGTGGACCACACGGGTAGGTGTAGGGGCGCCGCTATGTATGGTCGCGTCCGATGTTCACTTACGATTGCAAACGTCCATTGGTCACGGCCTACACCTATTAGGGCGACGAGCGCTAGGCCGAGAGTACGGCTCGGCCGAGCGATATCTATTCGTCGTGACCGAAGGAACCAGATGACAAAAAAATCGAGGGCCCCACCACATAAAAATGTAAAAATGGTTCATACTCGCACTAGTAGGGAAACTCCATCCATGGAAATTTACCATGGTTTGGCAACGTACAAAAATTACTATGGCTTGGCTATGCAAAAGTACCTACAAGCCCAAAACGACGTTTTATGCGGAAAATATGGCATGTGTGGACCACACGGGTAGGTGTAGGGGCGCCGCTATGTATGGTCGCGTCCGATGTTCACTTACGATTGCAAACGTCCATTGGTCACGGCCTACACCTATTAGGGCGACGAGCGCTAGGCCGTCAGAGTACGGCTCGGCCGAGCCGATATCTATTCGTCGTGACCGAAGGAACCGATGACAAAAAAATCGAGGGCCCCACCACATAAAAATGTAAAAATGGTTCATACTCGCACTAGTAGGGAAACTCCATCCATGGAAATTTACCATGGTTTGGCAACGTACAAAAATTACTATGGCTTGGCTATGCAAAAGTACCTACAAGCCCAAAACGACGTTTTATGCGGAAAATATGGCATGTGTGGACCACACGGGTAGGTGTAGGGGCGCCGCTATGTATGGTCGCGTCCGATGTTCACTTACGATTGCAAACGTCCATTGGTCACGGCCTACACCTATTAGGGCGACGAGCGCTAGGCCAGAGAGTACGGCTCTGGCCGAGCCGATATCTATTCGTCGTGACCGAAGGAACCGATGACAAAAAAATCGAGGGCCCCACCACATAAAAATGTAAAAATGGTTCATACTCGCACTAGTAGGGAAACTCCATCCATGGAAATTTACCATGGTTTGGCAACGTACAAAAATTACTATGGCTTGGCTATGCAAAAGTACCTACAAGCCCAAAACGACGTTTTATGCGGAAAATATGGCATGTGTGGACCACACGGGTAGGTGTAGGGCGCGCGCTATGTATGGTCGCGTCCGATGTTCACTTACGATTGCAAACGTCCATTGGTCACGGCCTACACCTATTAGGGCGACGAGCGCTAGGCCGAGAGTACGGCTCGGCCGAGCCGATATCTATTCGTCGTGACCGAAGGAACCAGATGACAAAAAAATCGAGGGCCCCACCACATAAAAATGTAAAAATGGTTCATACTCGCACTAGTAGGGAAACTCCATCCATGGAAATTTACCATGGTTTGGCAACGTACAAAAATTACTATGGCTTGGCTATGCAAAAGTACCTACAAGCCCAAAACGACGTTTTATGCGGAAAATATGGCATGTGTGGACCACACGGGTAGGTGTAGGGGCGCCGCTATGTATGGTCGCGTCCGATGTTCACTTACGATTGCAAACGTCCATTGGTCACGGCCTACACCTATTAGGGCGACGAGCGCTAGGCCAGAGTACGGCTCGGCCGAGCCGATATCTATTCGATATCTATTCGTCGTGACCGAAGGAACCGATGACAAAAAAATCGAGGGCCCCACCACATAAAAATGTAAAAATGGTTCATACTCGCACTAGTAGGGAAACTCCATCCGTGGAAATTTACCATGGTTTGGCAACGTACAAAAATTACTATGGCTTGGCTATGCAAAAGTACCTACAAGCCCAAAACGACGTTTTATGCGGAAAATATGGCATGTGTGGACCACACGGGTAGGTGTAGGGGCGCCGCTATGTATGGTCGCGTCCGATGTTCACTTACGATTGCAAACGTCCATTGGTCACGGCCTACACCTATTAGGGCGACGAGCGCTAGGCCAGAGTACGGCTCGGCCGAGCCGATATCTATTCGTCGTGACCGAAGGAACCGATGACAAAAAAATCGAGGGCCCCACCACATAAAAATGTAAAAATGGTTCATACTCGCACTAGTAGGGAAACTCCATCCATGGAAATTTACCATGGTTTGGCAACGTACAAAAATTACTATGGCTTGGCTATGCAAAGTACCTACAAGCCCAAAACGACGTTTTATGCGGAAAATATGGCATGTGTGGACCACACGGGTAGGTGTAGGGGCGCCGCTATGTATGGTCGCGTCCGATGTTCACTTACGATTGCAAACGTCCATTGGTCACGGCCTACACCTATTAGGGCGACGAGCGCTAGGCCGTCAGAGTACGGCTCGGCCGAGCCGATATCTATTCGTCGTGACCGAAGGAACCGATGACAAAAAAATCGAGGGCCCCACCACATAAAAATGTAAAAATGGTTCATACTCGCACTAGTAGGGAAACTCCATCCGTGGAAATTTACCATGGTTTGGCAACGTACAAAAATTACTATGGCTTGGCTATGCAAAAGTACCTACAAGCCCAAAACGACGTTTTATGCGGAAAATATGGCATGTGTGGACCACACGGGTAGGTGTAGGGGCGCCGCTATGTATGGTCGCGTCCGATGTTCACTTACGATTGCAAACGTCCATTGGTCACGGCCTACACCTATTAGGGCGACGAGCGCTAGGCCAGAGTACGGCTCTGCCGAGCCGATATCTATTCGTCGTGACCGAAGGAACCGATGACAAAAAAATCGAGGGCCCCACCACATAAAAATGTAAAAATGGTTCATACTCGCACTAGTAGGGAAACTCCATCCGTGGAAATTTACCATGGTTTGGCAACGTACAAAAATTACTATGGCTTGGCTATGCAAAAGTACCTACAAGCCCAAAACGACGTTTTATGCGGAAAATATGGCATGTGTGGACCACACGGGTAGGTGTAGGGGCGCCGCTATGTATGGTCGCGTCCGATGTTCACTTACGATTGCAAACGTCCATTGGTCACGGCCTACACCTATTAGGGCGACGAGCGAGCGCTAGGCCGTCAGAGTACGGCTCTGGCCGAGCCGATATCTATTCGTCGTGACCGAAGGAACCATGACAAAAAAATCGAGGGCCCCACCACATAAAAATGTAAAAATGGTTCATACTCGCACTAGTAGGGAAACTCCATCCGTGGAAATTTACCATGGTTTGGCAACGTACAAAAATTACTATGGCTTGGCTATGCAAAAGTACCTACAAGCCCAAAACGACGTTTTATGCGGAAAATATGGCATGTGTGGACCACACGGGTAGGTGTAGGGGCGCCGTATGGTCGCGGTCCGATGTTCACGATGTACGATTGCAAACGTCCATTGGTCACGGTCACTACACCTATTAGGGCGACGAGCGCTAGGCCGTAGAGTACGGCTCTGGCCGAGCCGATATCTATTCGTCGTGACCGAAGGAACCGATGACAAAAAAATCGAGGGCCCCACCACATAAAAATGTAAAAATGGTTCATACTCGCACTAGCACTAGTAGGGAAACTCCATCCGTGGAAATTTACCATGGTTTGGCAACGTACAAAAATTACTATGGCTTGGCTATGCAAAAGTACCTACAAGCCCAAAACGACGTTTTATGCGGAAAATATGGCATGTGTGGACCACACGGGTAGGTGTAGGGGCGCCGCTATGTATGGTCGCGTCCGATGTTCACTTACGATTGCAAACGTCCATTGGTCACGGCCTACACCTATTAGGGCGACGAGCGCTAGGCCAGAGAGTACGGCTCGGCCGAGCCGATATCTATTCGTCGTGACCGAAGGAACCAGATGACAAAAAAATCGAGGGCCCCACCACATAAAAATGTAAAAATGGTTCATACTCGCACTAGTAGGGAAACTCCATCCATGGAAATTTACCATGGTTTGGCAACGTACAAAAATTACTATGGCTTGGCTATGCAAAAGTACCTACAAGCCCAAAACGACGTTTTATGCGGAAAATATGGCATGTGTGGACCACACGGGTAGGTGTAGGGGCGCCGCTATGTATGGTCGCGTCCGATGTTCACTTACGATTGCAAACGTCCATTGGTCACGGCCTACACCTATTAGGGCGACGAGCGCTAGGCCGTAGAGTACGGCTCTGGCCGAGCCGATATCTATTCGTCGTGACCGAAGGAACCGATGACAAAAAAAAAAAAAATCGAGGGCCCCACCACATAAAAATGTAAAAATGGTTCATACTCGCACTAGTAGGGAAACTCCATCCATGGAAATTTACCATGGTTTGGCAACGTACAAAAATTACTATGGCTTGGCTATGCAAAAGTACCTACAAGCCCAAAACGACGTTTTATGCGGAAAATATGGCATGTGTGGACCACACGGGTAGGTGTAGGGGCGCCGCTATGTATGGTCGCGTCCGATGTTCACTTACGATTGCAAACGTCCATTGGTCACGGCCTACACCTATTAGGGCGACGAGCGCTAGGCCGTAGAGTACGGCTCGGCCGAGCCGATATCTATTCGTCGTGACCGAAGGAACCGTCGATGACAAAAAAAAAAATCGAGGGCCCCACCACATAAAAATGTAAAAATGGTTCATACTCGCACTAGTAGGGAAACTCCATCCGTGGAAATTTACCATGGTTTGGCAACGTACAAAAATTACTATGGCTTGGCTATGCAAAAGTACCTACAAGCCCAAAACGACGTTTTATGCGGAAAATATGGCATGTGTGGACCACACGGGTAGGTGTAGGGGCGCCGCTATGTATGGTCGCGTCCGATGTTCACTTACGATTGCAAACGTCCATTGGTCACGGCCTACACCTATTAGGGCGACGAGCGCTAGGCCAGAGTACGGCTCTGGCCGAGCCGATATCTATTCGTCGTGACCGAAGGAACCGTCGTGACAAAAAAAAAAAAATCGAGGGCCCCACCACATAAAAATGTAAAAATGGTTCATACTCGCACTAGTAGGGAAACTCCATCCATGGAAATTTACCATGGTTTGGCAACGTACAAAAATTACTATGGCTTGGCTATGCAAAAGTACCTACAAGCCCAAAACGACGTTTTATGCGGAAAATATGGCATGTGTGGACCACACGGGTAGGTGTAGGGGCGCCGCTATGTATGGTCGCGTCCGATGTTCACTTACGATTGCAAACGTCCATTGGTCACGGCCTACACCTATTAGGGCGACGAGCGCTAGGCCAGAGTACGGCTCGGCCGAGCCGATATCTATTCGTCGTGACCGAAGGAACCAACCATGACAAAAAAAAAATCGAGGGCCCCACCACATAAAAATGTAAAAATGGTTCATACTCGCACTAGTAGGGAAACTCCATCCGTGGAAATTTACCATGGTTTGGCAACGTACAAAAATTACTATGGCTTGGCTATGCAAAAGTACCTACAAGCCCAAAACGACGTTTTATGCGGAAAATATGGCATGTGTGGACCACACGGGTAGGTGTAGGGGCGCCGCTATGTATGGTCGCGTCCGATGTTCACTTACGATTGCAAACGTCCATTGGTCACGGCCTACACCTATTAGGGCGACGAGCGCTAGGCCAGAGAGTACGGCTCGGCCGAGCCGATATCTATTCGTCGTGACCGAAGGAACCGATGACAAAAAAATCGAGGGCCCCACCACATAAAAATGTAAAAATGGTTCATACTCGCACTAGTAGGGAAACTCCATCCATGGAAATTTACCATGGTTTGGCAACGTACAAAAATTACTATGGCTTGGCTATGCAAAAGTACCTACAAGCCCAAAACGACGTTTTATGCGGAAAATATGGCATGTGTGGACCACACGGGTAGGTGTAGGGCGCCGCTATGTATGGTCGCGTCCGATGTTCACTTACGATTGCAAACGTCCATTGGTCACGGCCTACACCTATTAGGGCGACGAGCGCTAGGCCAGAGTACGGCTCTGGCCGAGCCGATATCTATTCGTCGTGACCGAAGGAACCGATGACAAAAAAATCGAGGGCCCCACCACATAAAAATGTAAAAATGGTTCATACTCGCACTAGTAGGGAAACTCCATCCATGGAAATTTACCATGGTTTGGCAACGTACAAAAATTACTATGGCTTGGCTATGCAAAAGTACCTACAAGCCCAAAACGACGTTTTATGCGGAAAATATGGCATGTGTGGACCACACGGGTAGGTGTAGGGGCGCCGCTATGTATGGTCGCGTCCGATGTTCACTTACGATTGCAAACGTCCATTGGTCACGGCCTACACCTATTAGGGCGACGAGCGCTAGGCAGAGAGTACGGCTCGGCCGAGCCGATATCTATTCGTCGTGACCGGAAGGAACCACAAAAAAAAAATCGAGGGCCCCACCACATAAAAATGTAAAAATGGTTCATACTCGCACTAGTAGGGAAACTCCATCCGTGGAAATTTACCATGGTTTGGCAACGTACAAAAATTACTATGGCTTGGCTATGCAAAAGTACCTACAAGCCCAAAACGACGTTTTATGCGGAAAATATGGCATGTGTGGACCACACGGGTAGGTGTAGGGGCGCCGCTATGTATGGTCGCGTCCGATGTTCACTTACGATTGCAAACGTCCATTGGTCACGGCCTACACCTATTAGGGCGACGAGCGCTAGGCCGTCAGAGTACGGCTCGGCCGAGCCGATATCTATTCGTCGTGACCGAAGGAACCGTCGATGACAAAAAAAAAAATCGAGGGCCCCACCACATAAAAATGTAAAAATGGTTCATACTCGCACTAGTAGGGAAACTCCATCCGTGGAAATTTACCATGGTTTGGCAACGTACAAAAATTACTATGGCTTGGCTATGCAAAAGTACCTACAAGCCCAAAACGACGTTTTATGCGGAAAATATGGCATGTGTGGACCACACGGGTAGGTGTAGGGGCGCCGCTATGTATGGTCGCGTCCGATGTTCACTTACGATTGCAAACGTCCATTGGTCACGGCCTACACCTATTAGGGCGACGAGCGCTAGGCCAGAGTACGGCTCTGGCCGAGCCGATATCTATTCGTCGTGACCGAAGGAACCGATGACAAAAAAATCGAGGGCCCCACCACATAAAAATGTAAAAATGGTTCATACTCGCACTAGTAGGGAAACTCCATCCATGGAAATTTACCATGGTTTGGCAACGTACAAAAATTACTATGGCTTGGCTATGCAAAAGTACCTACAAGCCCAAAACGACGTTTTATGCGGAAAATATGGCATGTGTGGACCACACGGGTAGGTGTAGGGGCGCCGCTATGTATGGTCGCGTCCGATGTTCACTTACGATTGCAAACGTCCATTGGTCACGGCCTACACCTATTAGGGCGACGAGCGCTAGGCCGTAGAGTACGGCTACGGCCGAGCCGATATCTATTCGTCGTGACCGAAGGAACCGAAGGAACCATGACAAAAAAAAAATCGAGGGCCCCACCACATAAAAATGTAAAAATGGTTCATACTCGCACTAGTAGGGAAACTCCATCCGTGGAAATTTACCATGGTTTGGCAACGTACAAAAATTACTATGGCTTGGCTATGCAAAAGTACCTACAAGCCCAAAACGACGTTTTATGCGGAAAATATGGCATGTGTGGACCACACGGGTAGGTGTAGGGGCGCCGTATGGTCGCGTCCGATGTTCACTTACGATTGCAAACGTCCATTGGTCACGGCCTACACCTATTAGGGCGACGAGCGCTAGGCCGTAGAGTACGGCTCCGAGGCCGAGCCGATATCTATTCGTCGTGACCGAAGGAACCGATGACAAAAAAAAAATCGAGGGCCCCACCACATAAAAATGTAAAAATGGTTCATACTCGCACTAGTAGGGAAACTCCATCCGTGGAAATTTACCATGGTTTGGCAACGTACAAAAATTACTATGGCTTGGCTATGCAAAAGTACCTACAAGCCCAAAACGACGTTTTATGCGGAAAATATGGCATGTGTGGACCACACGGGTAGGTGTAGGGGCGCCGCTATGTATGGTCGCGTCCGATGTTCACTTACGATTGCAAACGTCCATTGGTCACGGCCTACACCTATTAGGGCGACGAGCGCTAGGCCAGAGAGTACGGCTCTGGCCGAGCCGATATCTATTCGTCGTGACCGAAGGAACCGATGACAAAAAAATCGAGGGCCCCACCACATAAAAATGTAAAAATGGTTCATACTCGCACTAGTAGGGAAACTCCATCCATGGAAATTTACCATGGTTTGGCAACGTACAAAAATTACTATGGCTTGGCTATGCAAAAGTACCTACAAGCCCAAAACGACGTTTTATGCGGAAAATATGGCATGTGTGGACCACACGGGTAGGTGTAGGGGCGCCGCTATGTATGGTCGCGTCCGATGTTCACTTACGATTGCAAACGTCCATTGGTCACGGCCTACACCTATTAGGGCGACGAGCGCTAGGCCGTCAGAGTACGGCTCTGGCCGAGCCGATATCTATTCGTCGTGACCGAAGGAACCGATGACAAAAAAATCGAGGGCCCCACCACATAAAAATGTAAAAATGGTTCATACTCGCACTAGTAGGGAAACTCCATCCGTGGAAATTTACCATGGTTTGGCAACGTACAAAAATTACTATGGCTTGGCTATGCAAAAGTACCTACAAGCCCAAAACGACGTTTTATGCGGAAAATATGGCATGTGTGGACCACACGGGTAGGTGTAGGGGCGCCGCTATGTATGGTCGCGTCGATGTTCACTTACGATTGCAAACGTCCATTGGTCACGGCCTACACCTATTAGGGCGACGAGCGCTAGGCCAGAGAGTACGGCTCTGGCCGAGCCGATATCTATTCGTCGTGACCGAAGGAACCAGATGACAAAAAAATCGAGGGCCCCACCACATAAAAATGTAAAAATGGTTCATACTCGCACTAGTAGGGAAACTCCATCCATGGAAATTTACCATGGTTTGGCAACGTACAAAAATTACTATGGCTTGGCTATGCAAAAGTACCTACAAGCCCAAAACGACGTTTTATGCGGAAAATATGGCATGTGTGGACCACACGGGTAGGTGTAGGGGCGCCGCTATATGGTCGCGTCCGATGTTCACTTACGATTGCAAACGTCCATTGGTCACGGCCTACACCTATTAGGGCGACGAGCGCTAGGCCAGAGTACGGCTCGGCCGAGCCGATATCTATTCGTCGTGACCGAAGGAACCGATGACAAAAAAAAAAAATCGAGGGCCCACCACATAAAAATGTAAAAATGGTTCATACTCGCACTAGTAGGGAAACTCCATCCGTGGAAATTTACCATGGTTTGGCAACGTACAAAAATTACTATGGCTTGGCTATGCAAAAGTACCTACAAGCCCAAAACGACGTTTTATGCGAAAATATGGCATGTGTGGACCACACGGGTAGGTGTAGGGGCGCCGCTATGTATGGTCGCGTCCGATGTTCACTTACGATTGCAAACGTCCATTGGTCACGGCCTACACCTATTAGGGCGACGAGCGCTAGGCCAGAGAGTACGGCTCGGCCGAGCCGATATCTATTCGTCGTGACCGAAGGAACCGGATGACAAAAAAATCGAGGGCCCCACCACATAAAAATGTAAAAATGGTTCATACTCGCACTAGTAGGGAAACTCCATCCGTGGAAATTTACCATGGTTTGGCAACGTACAAAAATTACTATGGCTTGGCTATGCAAAAGTACCTACAAGCCCAAAACGACGTTTTATGCGGCGGAAAATATGGCATGTGTGGACCACACGGGTAGGTGTAGGGGCGCCGCTATGTATGGTCGCGTCCGATGTTCACTTACGATTGCAAACGTCCA
This sequence comes from Themeda triandra, assembly GCA_018135685.1. Taxonomy (NCBI): domain Eukaryota; kingdom Viridiplantae; phylum Streptophyta; class Magnoliopsida; order Poales; family Poaceae; genus Themeda; species Themeda triandra. Next base: position 6,481 of record JAENPR010002404.1, on the reverse strand, counting down.
TTGGTCACGGCCTACACCTATTAGGGCGACGAGCGCTAGGCCAGAGAGTACGGCTCTGGCCGAGCCGATATCTATATCTATTCGTTCGTCGACCGAAGGAACCGATGACAAAAAAATCGAGGGCCCCACCACATAAAAATGTAAAAATGGTTCATACTCGCACTAGTAGGGAAACTCCATCCATGGAAATTTACCATGGTTTGGCAACGTACAAAAATTACTATGGCTTGGCTATGCAAAAGTACCTACAAGCCCAAAACGACGTTTTATGCGGAAAATATGGCATGTGTGGACCACACGGGTAGGTGTAGGGGCGCCGCTATGTATGGTCGCGTCCGATGTTCACTTACGATTGCAAACGTCCATTGGTCACGGCCTACACCTATTAGGGCGACGAGCGCTAGGCCAGAGAGTACGGCTTGGCCGAGCCGATATCTATTCGTCGTGACCGAAGGAACCAGATGACAAAAAAATCGAGGGCCCCACCACATAAAAATGTAAAAATGGTTCATACTCGCACTAGTAGGGAAACTCCATCCATGGAAATTTACCATGGTTTGGCAACGTACAAAAATTACTATGGCTTGGCTATGCAAAAGTACCTACAAGCCCAAAACGACGTTTTATGCGGAAAATATGGCATGTGTGGACCACACGGGTAGGTGTAGGGGCGCCGCTGTATGTATGGTCGCGTCCGATGTTCACTTACGATTGCAAACGTCCATTGGTCACGGCCTACACCTATTAGGGCGACGAGCGCTAGGCCAGAGTACGGCTCTGGCCGAGCCGATATCTATTCGTCGTGACCGAAGGAACCGATGACAAAAAAATCGAGGGCCCCACCACATAAAAATGTAAAAATGGTTCATACTCGCACTAGTAGGGAAACTCCATCCATGGAAATTTACCATGGTTTGGCAACGTATAAAAATTACTATGGCTTGGCTATGCAAAAGTACCTACAAGCCCAAAACGACGTTTTATGCGGAAAATATGGCATGTGTGGACCACACGGGTAGGTGTAGGGGCGCCGCTATGTATGGTCGCGTCCGATGTTCACTTACGATTGCAAACGTCCATTGGTCACGGCCTACACCTATTAGGGCGACGAGCGCTAGGCCAGAGTACGGCTCCGAGCCGATATCTATTCGTCGTGACCGAAGGAACCGATGACAAAAAAATCGAGGGCCCCACCACATAAAAATGTAAAAATGGTTCATACTCGCACTAGTAGGGAAACTCCATCAGTGGAAATTTACCATGGTTTGGCAACGTACAAAAATTACTATGGCTTGGCTATGCAAAAGTACCTACAAGCCCAAAACGACGTTTTATGCGGAAAATATGGCATGTGTGGACCACACGGGTAGGTGTAGGGGCGCCGCTATGTATGGTCGCGTCCGATGTTCACTTACGATTGCAAACGACCATTGGCCATTGGTCACGGCCTACACCTATTAGGGCGACGAGCGCTAGGCCGTAGAGTACGGCTCGGTCGAGCTGATATCTATTCGTCGTGACCGAAGGAACCAGATGACAAAAAAATCGAGGGCCCCACCACATAAAAATGTAAAAATGGTTCATACTCGCACTAGTAGGGAAACTCCATCCGTGGAAATTTACCATGGTTTGGCAACGTACAAAAATTACTATGGCTTGGCTATGCAAAAGTACCTACAAGCCCAAAACGACGTTTTATGCGGAAAATATGGCATGTGTGGACCACACGGGTAGGTGTAGGGGCGCCGCTATGTATGGTCGCGTCCGATGTTCACTTACGATTGCAAACGTCCATTGGTCACGGCCTACACCTATTAGGGCGACGAGCGCTAGGCCAGAGTACGGCTCTGGCCGAGCCGATATCTATTCGTCGTGACCGAAGGAACCGATGACAAAAAAATCGAGGGCCCCACCACATAAAAATGTAAAAATGGTTCATACTCGCACTAGTAGGGAAACTCCATCCGTGGAAATTTACCATGGTTTGGCAACGTACAAAAATTACTATGGCTTGGCTATGCAAAAGTACCTACAAGCCCAAAACGACGTTTTATGCGGAAAATATGGCATGTGTGGACCACACGGGTAGGTGTAGGGGCGCCGCTATGTATGGTCGCGTCCGATGTTCACTTACGATTGCAAACGTCCATTGGTCACGGCCTACACCTATTAGGGCGACGAGCGCTAGGCCAGAGAGTACGGCTTGGCCGAGCCGATATCTATTCGTCGTGACCGAAGGAACCGATGACAAAAAAATCGAGGGCCCCACCACATAAAAATGTAAAAATGGTTCATACTCGCACTAGTAGGGAAACTCCATCCATGGAAATTTACCATGGTTTGGCAACGTACAAAAATTACTATGGCTTGGCTATGCAAAAGTACCTACAAGCCCAAAACGACGTTTTATGCGGAAAATATGGCATGTGTGGACCACACGGGTAGGTGTAGGGGCGCGCTATGTATGGTCGCGTCCGATGTTCACTTACGATTGCAAACGTCCATTGGTCACGGCCTACACCTATTAGGGCGACGAGCGCTAGGCCAGAGTACGGCTCGGCCGAGCCGATATCTATTCGTCGTGACCGAAGGAACCGATGACAAAAAAATCGAGGGCCCCACCACATAAAAATGTAAAAATGGTTCATACTCGCACTAGTAGGGAAACTCCATCCATGGAAATTTACCATGGTTTGGCAACGTACAAAAATTACTATGGCTTGGCTATGCAAAAGTACCTACAAGCCCAAAACGACGTTTTATGCGGAAAATATGGCATGTGTGGACCACACGGGTAGGTGTAGGGGCGCCGCTATGTATGGTCGCGTCCGATGTTCACTTACGATTGCAAACGTCCATTGGTCACGGCCTACACCTATTAGGGCGACGAGCGCTAGGCCAGAGTACGGCTCTGGCCGAGCCGATATCTATTCGTCGTGACCGAAGGAACCAGATGACAAAAAAATCGAGGGCCCCACCACATAAAAATGTAAAAATGGTTCATACTCGCACTAGTAGGGAAACTCCATCCATGGAAATTTACCATGGTTTGGCAACGTACAAAAATTACTATGGCTTGGCTATGCAAAAGTACCTACAAGCCCAAAACGACGTTTTATGCGGAAAATATGGCATGTGTGGACCACACGGGTAGGTGTAGGGGCGCCGCTATGTATGGTCGCGTCCGATGTTCACTTACGATTGCAAACGTCCATTGGTCACGGCCTACACCTATTAGGGCGACGAGCGCTAGGCCGTAGAGTACGGCTCTGGCCGAGCCGATATCTATTCGTCGTGACCGAAGGAACCGATGACAAAAAAAAAAAAATCGAGGGCCCCACCACATAAAAATGTAAAAATGGTTCATACTCGCACTAGTAGGGAAACTCCATCCATGGAAATTTACCATGGTTTGGCAACGTACAAAAATTACTATGGCTTGGCTATGAAAAAGTACCTACAAGCCCAAAACGACGTTTTATGCGGAAAATATGGCATGTGTGGACCACACGGGTAGGTGTAGGGGCGCCGCTATGTATGGTCGCGTCCGATGTTCACTTACGATTGCAAACGTCCATTGGTCACGGCCTACACCTATTAGGGCGACGAGCGCTAGGCCAGAGTACGGCTCTGGCCGAGCCGATATCTATTCGTCGTGACCGAAGGAACCGATGACAAAAAAATCGAGGGCCCCACCACATAAAAATGTAAAAATGGTTCATACTCGCACTAGTAGGGAAACTCCATCCGTGGAAATTTACCATGGTTTGGCAACGTACAAAAATTACTATGGCTTGGCTATGCAAAAGTACCTACAAGCCCAAAACGACGTTTTATGCGGAAAATATGGCATGTGTGGACCACACGGGTAGGTGTAGGGGCGCCGCTATGTATGGTCGCGTCCGATGTTCACTTACGATTGCAAACGTCCATTGGTCACGGCCTACACCTATTAGGGCGACGAGCGCTAGGCCGTAGAGTACGGCTCTGGCCGAGCCGATATCTATTCGTCGTGACCGAAGGAACCGATGACAAAAAAAAAAAATCGAGGGCCCCACCACATAAAAATGTAAAAATGGTTCATACTCGCACTAGTAGGGAAACTCCATCCATGGAAATTTACCATGGTTTGGCAACGTACAAAAATTACTATGGCTTGGCTATGCAAAAGTACCTACAAGCCCAAAACGACGTTTTATGCGGAAAATATGGCATGTGTGGACCACACGGGTAGGTGTAGGGGCGCCGCTATGTATGGTCGCGTCCGATGTTCACTTACGATTGCAAACGTCCATTGGTCACGGCCTACACCTATTAGGGCGACGAGCGCTAGGCCAGAGTACGGCTCGGCCGAGCCGATATCTATTCGTCGTGACCGAAGGAACCAGATGACAAAAAAATCGAGGGCCCCACCACATAAAAATGTAAAAATGGTTCATACTCGCACTAGTAGGGGAAACTCCATCCATGGAAATTTACCATGGTTTGGCAACGTACAAAAATTACTATGGCTTGGCTATGCAAAAGTACCTACAAGCCCAAAACGACGTTTTATGCGGAAAATATGGCATGTGTGGACCACACGGGTAGGTGTAGGGGCGCCGCTATGTATGGTCGCGTCCGATGTTCACTTACGATTGCAAACGTCCATTGGTCACGGCCTACACCTATTAGGGCGACGAGCGCTAGGCCAGAGTAGAGTACGGCTCGGCCGAGCCGATATCTATTCGTCGTGACCGAAGGAACCGATGACAAAAAAATCGAGGGCCCCACCACATAAAAATGTAAAAATGGTTCATACTCGCACTAGTAGGGAAACTCCATCCGTGGAAATTTACCATGGTTTGGCAACGTACAAAAATTACTATGGCTTGGCTATGCAAAAGTACCTACAAGCCCAAAACGACGTTTTATGCGGAAAATATGGCATGTGTGGACCACACGGGTAGGTGTAGGGGCGCCGCTATGTATGGTCGCGTCCGATGTTCACTTACGATTGCAAACGTCCATTGGTCACGGCCTACACCTATTAGGGCGACGAGCGCTAGGCCAGAGAGTACGGCTCTTGGCCGAGCCGATATCTATTCGTCGTGACCGAAGGAACCGATGACAAAAAAATCGAGGGCCCCACCACATAAAAATGTAAAAATGGTTCATACTCGCACTAGTAGGGAAACTCCATCCGTGGAAATTTACCATGGTTTGGCAACGTACAAAAATTACTATGGCTTGGCTATGCAAAAGTACCTACAAGCCCAAAACGACGTTTTATGCGGAAAATATGGCATGTGTGGACCACACGGGTAGGTGTAGGGGCGCCGCTGTATGGTCGCGTCCGATGTTCACTTACGATTGCAAACGTCCATTGGTCACGGCCTACACCTATTAGGGCGACGAGCGCTAGGCCAGAGTACGGCTCGGCCGAGCCGATATCTATTCGTCGTGACCGAAGGAACCAGATGACAAAAAAAAAAGAGGCCCCACCACATAAAAATGTAAAAATGGTTCATACTCGCACTAGTAGGGAAACTCCATCCGTGGAAATTTACCATGGTTTGGCAACGTACAAAAATTACTATGGCTTGGCTATGCAAAAGTACCTACAAGCCCAAAACGACGTTTTATGCGGAAAATATGGCATGTGTGGACCACACGGGTAGGTGTAGGGGCGCGCGCTATGTATGGTCGCGTCCGATGTTCACTTACGATTGCAAACGTCCATTGGTCACGGCCTACACCTATTAGGGCGACGAGCGCTAGGCCAGAGTACGGCTCTGGCCGAGCCGATATCTATTCGTCGTGACCGAAGGAACCGATGACAAAAAAATCGAGGGCCCCACCACATAAAAATGTAAAAATGGTTCATACTCGCACTAGTAGGGAAACTCCATCCGTGGAAATTTACCATGGTTTGGCAACGTACAAAAATTACTATGGCTTGGCTATGCAAAAGTACCTACAAGCCCAAAACGACGTTTTATGCGGAAAATATGGCATGTGTGGACCACACGGGTAGGTGTAGGGGCGCCGCTATGTATGGTCGCGTCCGATGTTCACTTACGATTGCAAACGTCCATTGGTCACGGCCTACACCTATTAGGGCGACGAGCGCTAGGCCAGAGTACGGCTTGGCCGAGCCGATATCTATTCGTCGTGACCGAAGGAACCGATGACAAAAAAATCGAGGGCCCCACCACATAAAAATGTAAAAATGGTTCATACTCGCACTAGTAGGGAAACTCCATCCGTGGAAATTTACCATGGTTTGGCAACGTACAAAAATTACTATGGCTTGGCTATGCAAAAGTACCTACAAGCCCAAAACGACGTTTTATGCGGAAAATATGGCATGTGTGGACCACACGGGTAGGTGTAGGGGCGCCGCTATGTATGGTCGCGTCCGATGTTCACTTACGATTGCAAACGTCCATTGGTCACGGCCTACACCTATTAGGGCGACGAGCGCTAGGCCGTAGAGTAC
>JAENPR010002848.1:0-38780 GCA_018135685.1 Themeda triandra | reverse complement strand
CCACAAACCAAGGCTCACGGCCCGAATACTCTCTCGGGAAGGTAGAACACTCCTCTCACTAGTTGACAAACGTAGGTCACGTAATGGCCATAACCGAGGCCGCGGTATGCGCATAGATCGATCAACTCTGCAGTGTGTACACCCATACCCACCCGATCACCATCATCGGCATGTGCACCGCCTAGGCGACGCCGGATGACCTTCTAACCTGGACAATTCCATCCCGCCACCCAGCCCCTAGAAAGTAACGGCTACGTAACACACTGGGACTGGGATCAACAGTAACCGGCTACCCCTCAATGGTACTGTTGAATAGAATGGTACCGGCTCACCACATACCATTCCCCCTCAACTCCAAGCAGCAATGGCATCGTCCAGTCTAGTCGAACTTCCGTCTCTTGCGTGCAGCAAGAGCGAGTGGTGTGTACGAAAGTTCCGTGGTTCCGGTTCTCCGATATATCGTCCTTAGGTAGGACTAGACAGATATCTTCATACGGGGTTTGAGTTTACCGTGCCACCACAAAGACCTCCTTCCCGAGGGCTCTCCACACCAGGAAATTCTCCTTAAGTCACGTATCATCTGTCCCGAGGGCTCTCCACAACGGGGTCTTTTCAAGTCTCATGTACCCGCCACAGTACCTCTCATCGGATGCCTAGGATGCACCCGCAAGACTCGTCTTAGGGCTCGCCCTCAAGACTCGTCATAGATCCTGTCCCAGCCGACTCAACCCTCACCCTCCACGCACCCAAGGCACACGCACAATACCTCCAGATCCTCACCACCAAGTCCACCCAAGTCTAGCATCCCAAGCCAAACCATTCCCGGGTTCACCACCCGCATCACATCACGATACAATACGAAGTGGAGTTATATAATAATAAGTATGGTGATATAAAGTGCAAGCAAGCAGAGAGGTAGTAATATAAAGTGCGAGCGCAAAAGCAGGGTAACATGGTGAAGGGTTTCAATCAAGGTAATAATGGCTCAGGCAATAGCATGCATCAATATACTAGCAAAGGAATAAATATAAAGCGCTAGCAGTTCTATTAATTATGCAATGTCTAATAGGATTCTCTAAAAGAAGGTGCTGCCATGACACCTGCGATGTCGAGGAAGTAGTGGTACAAATCCGCTAGTAGTGGTACACGTCCTCCTCCGTAGTCGTTTAGCGTATCTTCTTCCTCAGATCGTTCCAACTCGATTCGATTCTGAAAACGAGACGTAATAGTCGCGTTAGCGACTCCTATAGAATCCACAAAGAAACCAAATGAATATCAAAAAGATTCAAATGCACTCAAACGTAGGCTCATGAGATAAACCTCGATTTTAGATGAATTTACATATAAAGATCATCATTTTTGGAGCTCATATGAATTAGTTATGATTTTTCGAAGTTTAATTCATATTCTGAAAAAGAAAAGGGGGCCATTAATTCTGGTAGCGACACGTGTCAAGCTACTGCTGGTCCACTTGTACGGTGGGGTCACGCTGACGTGGCACCCATGTCGACATGACTGATGACGTGGCGGTGGGGCCGGATGACGTCATGCTGACGTCATCATTGACTGGGTCAACTCATATGGGCTCGGATGGGCCGCCTAGGGCCGGTCGTGGCCGCATGGGTTGGACTTGGGCCGGGCTCGGCCCGCCACGTGCCAACGTGAGGATGCGCCACGTCGTTAGCTGGGTATCCAACGGGCTCTGGTCTACGGGATGGGTCCATCAGCTGGCTCACGGTGGACTTGCCTCGGCGGTCCATAGACCATTGTAGTGGTCCATGATAGTCCATGTTCATTTATCTCCCTCCGTCTCTTGGTTCACGTGGTCCGGGTGCACGGACAAGGCTTTAGCAGGGCGTTTGGTTCTTGTGGGCGGCGCACGGTGGACTAGCAGTGGTGGGGTCAGGGCTAAGTGTCTCGGCTCATGTGCATCGTGTCCATCTTCTCCTTCCCTGTCTCTTCTTCCCAATTCCATCCCGGCGCGCAGCTGAGCTGCTTGCCGGCGGCGAGGTGGCTCGATAGGGCGCTACGGCGGTCCGTTCTCTCCTCCGTCTTGCGCATCAACTCCAGTGGAACACGGCGGCACTCGAAGGCGTGCTATCACGCAGAGAGGTGGACGGAGACGGCGGCTATGGCTGCGGCACGGCGGAGCAAGGCGGAGCTCCGATGGTGGCATGGTTCCATGTCCAAGGTCTTCCGGGGGCTATCATCACCAACAAGGGTGCGCACGGCGTGCGCCAGGTCATGGCGGGTCCAGTTCTTGGGCCTATGGCTTCCAGGACTCAACGAAGAGGTCGATGCGGCGGCTCGCGAGCTATGGCGTGGCGGCGCTCCAGAGCATCGCCCATGGCGGCGTGGTCCAAGGCAAAGGGACTTACGGCGGCTTTCTTCTCGGGCTAACGCGCGCACGGAGTGCACCGTATCACGGCGAGTCCAAATCTGTAATCAATGGTGTCCAAGGGCCAGCAACGGGGCTATTACGGAGGCTCGTCGCGGCAGGGCATGGCCGCGGTGGCGGCATGGCGGGCAACCTCTCCGGCATCCTTGATGCCGGGGTCCGTGGGGGCTTTGGCCGGTCGTGTGCTCGTGCGTGCGTGTGTCCATGGCCGGCAAAGGCTGGGCCTTCGTGCTCAGTGGAGCACCATGACCGGGAAGCAAGGTCGGGGGGTTTGGTAGAGAAGTTCCACGGCGCTCACCCTCCCGTGTAGGCGAAGAAGCGAGGCATGGCGCAGTGCGGCGGGTCGGTGTGGTACGAGCGTCGGCGAGGTGGCGTGCGTAGTGGTACGGCTCGCGGTACGGCTTAGCGGTGCTCGCGGTACCGACGCCGTCTCCTTCAACTCCAGCGAGGTCGTCTCCACCCCGGCGGCGGCTTCCTCCTCTCCCTTTCCTCCTCCTTTCTTCTCCTCCTCTGGTGTGGCTGGTGTGGTGTAGTGGTGCCACCAGGTGGCGGCGAGGGCACAGGGAAAACCTAGAGCTCGGGGGCCGGGTCATTTATAGGCGCCGCTCACCATGGAGCACGGCGGACGGTGATGATGGGCATCGCGTGATCAGGCGGCCAAGGAGGGCTCCAAGGGTCGCTTTCGGCCAAGTGTGGGTCCCATCTGGCAGCGAAGAAGGGCACTTTGTTCCCTGTTGGTCGACAGGCAGGGAGCGCGGCAAACGGCATCAGGTCTCTGCCATTGCAGAGCGCGCGAGCGTGTGAGATGGTCACGCCGTTCGCGTGACCCTGTCGGGGCTGGAGGGGTACGTGGCGCGCATCGGAGCGGCTCGCGGAGGCGGTTCGCGTGGGGACGGCCAGGATGGAAGATTCCATCCTGCCGCGGCCGTTGCGCTGTCGGCCTGAAAGAGGAAAAGCAAGGGAGGCAGTTGGCTTATGACAAGTGGGTCCCTGTCGTCATCGTCTGTGGGAGTGGAAGACAGGAGCACGTGATGTGTCCAGCTCGGGCCGCGGCGTCGTGGGCCGGCCCAGTGCGGGCGTGGAGAAGCAGGCCGGCCTGGTGAGAAAATGGTAAAGGGAGGTGGCCGGGCTGGTTTGGTCGTGGGCCAGAAGCGGAGAAAAAAAAGAGAGAGGGGAGAGTAGGAATAGCAGGACAGGCCGGGTGGTTGGGCTTCTTTGGGTCTTTTCCATTTTCCTTTCTACTTTTTTGTCTTTTCCATTTTGTTTCTTTGTTATTCCATCATTTAAGTAAGTGTCAAGTGTGTTAATCATACTTAGGATTAGGGTGGTCTTATTGGGAGTTGGTCATAGGCCTTTAGGGTTTATAACCCCCATATACTGGTATTATTATACCATATCAGTTTATTAGATGAATTATTTATTAATACTCTAAATGAAAATTTTAGGGATTTGATTAACAATACAAAAATCCAATAAATGCCAAATCATACATGGTAATTAGGATGCACCATGATGCATGCTTAGGTGGTATGGTACCTAGGTAAACGACATGTGTGACTTGTTCCAAGAAATAGAGCTCATGTCATTATATGGGGCAATGTTATGTTTGATCTATCATGAGTTCGTGGGTAAGTTTATTATATGACATGTCATCACTCCTAAAGCCTTATCCATATTAACGCTAGTAAGGGTTCATTAGATTCTAGAGCCATGACCTAGAGGCTATCACTAAGGCATATCTTAACTAGTGGTTGGCCATAGGTTCCACCAATGGGTATATGAAGTCATATGTACACAAGGGAATGCAATGTTATGCTGAGTTCATGTATTAGGATACATGTGTTCAAATTAGGATTCTAATCACATGTGGCTTAAGGGAATATTTAAGACACATGTGACGACGTTGTAATGTGGTGCTTAGCGACTAAACATTAGTGTAATTAGGTAAGGTTTCCTACATGACAAGCATCAATCATGGGTTTGTTTAGAAAAAAAAATTTTGTAGTTGGGATTTTCGGTGTTTGTAAATTTTCGGGTTGTTACAATGTTGGATAGAGAAACTATTGGTTGGTGATTTTTATTGCGTAGACATCAATGTTTTAAGAGGGGTTGCATAAGGAAACCTTTATTGGAGATATTCTGTTTGCATTCTTTCTAAGACTGACTGGGCCATCTATTAGACAGCAGATGCATAAAGCATTTTCCTCCTAGGTTGTTTAACACATAAGTGAGAATGACCATATTTACTTATGAATAACTCATTGGTATGGCATGTGACTTTTCCCCAAATAGTAGGACATTGAACACTTAAATTACCTGTTCATGTAGAGAGATAGATACATGGATGTGTGACCTAGATGTCTGGGACCTCATACACTCGTTGCAAGCATTGCACTCCATGTATCTAGGCCCATGCTCTAGTCTTCCTGCTTACCTCACGTTTTCCATAATATAAAAGCCTTTTTTTAGAAAAGGAAGAAAAAAAATTGCCATGCTCTAGATGGATTCTCTGAGTAAAAGTTAACAAAGAAATGAAATTAATGGAAGGCGTCTTGGATGAAGATTAGAAATAATCAACCCAGTAGAAATAAAATTAATCGTGAGGTATTTCGTGGAAATTGATTCCTCTGGGCCTCCTGGCGTGCCACACCAGGCATAGCTGCCCCTCCAATCCTGCTTGTCTTCCCTATACATCTGCATGCAGGGCAACCCAGTAGAACGATTATTGCAATCGTGGGATTTTTCATGCGTGCACTAAGTTCCATCTTCCCATAACAACATCGATCTGCAACATAGGCACAGCTGTTGGTACGAATTGTCACTACCAGATTCGTCAAGCAGTCGGCAAAGGCCCGAATGCAGTCGGCAAAGGTCTTTGCCGACTGCATTCCACGTGGTAGGCGGCAAAGGGGAGACGGCAAAGGCCAGGGCGGCAAAGACCGTCTTTGCCGACTGCCACGTGGAGGCAGGCGGCAAAGGCCTGCCTCCACTAGGCAGTCGGCAAAGGGAACGCGCACGACCGTCACCTAACGGCAGGCGTTGCCTTTGCCGACTGCCTAGTTGGCAGGCGGCAAAGGCCGCCACGTGGCAGTCGGCAAACTTTTTTTTTGCTATCCTGTCACCTCAATGCCGGCTGACAAAAGGCAGTCGGCGAAGGCCTTTGCCGACTGCCCATGCCTGGCAGTCGGCAAAGCTGGAAAGGTTTGCTGCAGCAAACCCAGGAAAACTTGCTTTTTTTTATGATTTGGCTGCATTGCCTCACATATCGCACCGACCAAAGCACATATATGAATATATAACAGAAATCCACAGAGATATCGCACAAATCCACATTTATATCACAGAAATCCACATATACATCACAAATCCACACATAATCTAAAACCACATCCATCATCCATCTAGTCTCACACGAATCCAACATCCAACTAGTCCAACATCCAACAAAGTAGCAAAGTGGCATCCATGAACCAACATCCAACATAACATGAAGGCACGGAGCCACTCACTCGTCCCGCGACCAGCCGTCTCCACCCAAGCTGTGGTGGTGTGAGGAGCTCCCTATCGTCCATGGAGACCACCCGGTCGGTCTGGCCTGTGTCGCGCCATACCCCCACCCGGAGGGTCCGGCCTGCGATGCGCCGAGCTGTGGTGAAACGCCTGGACTCGGACTTGGGTGGTGTGGAGAATGTCCATCTGCGGGAGTCGGGTTCGAACCCGCCGACTGCAGCTGCACAGAGAAGCGATCTCATTAGTACCTAAGGGATGGCCGCACAAGCGAAAACAATGGATAGGCTGCTAGAAACTCACCGGAGTCCGTACAGGGTACACAGGAGGGATAACACGACACGTCGACGAGTTTCGTGATTTTCCGACTTCGTTTGGATTTTATATAATTAAAAAACACCTCTAACACGTCGGGAAACTCCTGTTCCGTGGACAAGGACTTCAAACTTTTTGGTGACCTACTGCACACGGCCTCAAAATACACTCTCCAACATGAATATCATTTTTCGAATGGCTAAGTTCCGATATTTCATGCACCTGCAGTTCAAACTTGAATTATGCCTAGGAAAATGCAAGGAACCAAAAGTAATCAACGGAATATAGCAAAACTATTCGTAAAATCACGAAACTTCTCGAGGTATCATGTTATCACATGTGCAGGCTAGGAAAAAATTTAAAAAAGTTTGAATCTAGTGGCCACGTCAAATGTACAACACCGAGACTCGTAAGAGAAAAAAAATCAAAAAAAAAATCATTGCCGATTGCCTCACGGCGTGGCAGTCGGCAAAGAAGACGGCACTGCAGGGCGCCTAACCCACGCTGTGAGATTTGCCGACTGCTTGTCCTGGCAGTCGGCAAAGACTTCCTTTGCCGACTCCCAGACTTTGCCGCCTGCTGGCACCCAGGGGCAGTCGGCAAAGGATGCCCTTTGCCGACTGCCTAACTTTGCCGCCAGCTGGCACCCAGGGGCAGTCGGCAAACTTTGCCGCCTGCCAAGGCCAAGGCAGGCGGTAAACCTTGCCTTTGCCGACTGCCCTGGCCTTGGCAGTCGGCAAAGTGCCGCGGCAGTCGGCAAAGTGCCAGTTTCACGTAGTGTGTAACCGAGAAGAGTCTGAGAAGAGGCCTAACATGTGATGTGCTACCTTAGATACTTAGATCAGATTGATTATGGCAAAACACACGACGTGAAACACCCAGTCTAATTTAGGGTTATTTTAATTGCTCTTGCTGGTGAAACTGATCGACATAGATACTTGTGGTTAACTTTGTTCGAATAAACAGGCGGCACGAAGGACGATCGAAGAGAACGTACCTGTATTGAGGTCGCCCAGGAATAGGATGAGTCAAATTGGTTCTTCACCAGAGTTGTTGCCATTGAAATTGAGATCTCGATAGGCCAGGATATTCCTATTTGCTTAACCCGGCGGCAGGAAGAAGGACCCCCATGGAACAGCCCTATCGTGTATACTTCTTGATTTATGTTTTTTTTATTATTTCGTTAGTTTTTTTTTATTTTGTGGCCGTATTTTCAGTTTAGAATAAATAATAATGGCATTGGTGGGTAATTATGTTGAAAACTTAATAGATCCAATGGTTATTGTTGATGAGGCCTGTCAATTTGACGGCTAGATCTTTCTGATTATTGTGAGAATTTCTAGAATTTATCTTTTTTCTAGCGCGTTTGGTGAGGATTAACGTGGAGCCACCTTTGGAGCCTCTAATTAGTAATAATAAGATAAGATTGGTAGGACATGACTAACCCTTCATGACAACTACAAGCCATCTGATATTTTCCTATTCATGTCGTCCTTTTTCTAGGCTTATTGATGCATGCAGCGAGAGAAGGCAGTGACGGACCAACAGGATATGCAGGTAAGTCCGCTACATAATACCCTGCGACCGGCTAATCATAGTATTAAAGGAGAATTGGCTGTTGCACACATCCACTTTCAATATTTGCCTGAAGACACCGCAGTTTCACGTAAATTGGGCCAATGGACATCAAGTCTAATGAAACATTATTACAAAATATATATAAAATCATTTAAGTGCTAGGAAATTATATACTACAAAATCTTCTATGTTCTACATAATGAGAACTACAGAGTAAAAATATTGATTTGCACTAAAATTACCATTTTGCCCCTCTTCATAAATAGACCAAAGTAAACATGGTTAATTAGTTAATATATTTGTACCATACTAAAAATACTAGAAAAAATCACAGAATGCATACATCACCAAATCATGTCTGTGATAAAAATATCAGAACAAATTAAGAAAGTTTAGTATACCAATTAAGCTTCACAAGAGATAAATCTATAACTCAATCATGCTAAATATATGAGATTAAATTTATTATTCTGAGCTAATACTTTTAGCATTATCAAGGTTTGTTGATGTACGCATTCCGTGATTTTTTCCACGATTTTTAGTGCCCTACAGAATATTAGCAAATTAACCATGGTTACATTTGTCTATTTATGAAGAGGGGAAAAATGGTGATTTTAGTGCAAAACAATATTTTTTGGTACTTATATGATTTTATATCTATTTTTTAATAATATTTGGTTAGGCTTGATGTACATTGGCCTAATTACATGAAACTGTGGTGTTTTCTCGCAAATATGTAAAGTGGATATGTGTACCAACCAATTTACAACTTTTAAGATGTCCTACAGCCAGTTCTCCCTAGTATAAAATACGCAATTACAAGGGGCCTCCCAAGATTTATTGCCATTCATGCAACGGCGCAAGCGCAACGATGCATAGCCCCAAGCTCCTTGGCCCCGTCGTTCATAGTTGCATGTAATTGGACCTGTACTATTCGTGTCCTTTACTATAAACTAGCAAAATTGCCCGTGCGTTGCAACGGGTGTTGGTGACGGGCAAAATTGCCCGTGCGTTGCAATGAGTGTTGGCGACGACAGAAACACGACAACAATCAATTTCACTATTTTAAGGAGATGATACTTTTTGAGCCAATAATCTATCCTAGTTCATTTAATTTGTCTTGATTTTATAGATAATGTTATTCTAATTATTTTGCACAACAACAAAAATTTATAGTCATTATCGACCAATTAGTAAATCTTGTTTTTTCAACGAACGGAATCCACCAATGCATTTCAATTGGCTTTGTGTTAGCAATCAAAACACTTGGGAGTTAAGATTCGTTGAACAGTGGTCAATCTTATATCAATTAGAAAGCGGATTTTATTATAGCATGACGTATAAGGTATAACAAATTACCTATGACCATAGCTCGACTCTTGCTCGTAGCAATCTAGTTGCCATCGATTAGCTAGCCGTAGAGATTGCAATATTGGTGCAAGTGCCATCAGTGTGAGGTGCATCATCACCATGAAAAACTTGCGCAGATCGTTCATCCCTCGATAATTGGGATACCATCTATATCCAAGCTGATCTACACCGTTTTCACTTTGATGTTAACCTATCCATTAGGTCTAACTCCATCAATTGCTCAACTATCTTCGTATCCTCTAGAGATGTCCTGGAAGAAGCTCTATGTTAGTACTTAGTACATATTTGCATCCACCAGCACATTATACCCAGCGACCTTGCTTTACACTAATGTTGTAATGCACGACAACGTTGGTAAGCGAGAAGCACGAACTATATGTGGGTGCGCAGGTGCTTTGTGTGGAATTCCTTCACTAAGATCTAGGCCTTGGATGTACCATATGTGTTTGCCGTATTTTTCGTCTCGAAAATTGCTATGAGTTGGTCGAGCCATGAGCATCACATGTCTCTGAGATCCAATTGGAAAGTTACATTAGTAAATTAGTGATAAAAATATTTATTTATCAGGAGAGGATTATAGAAGTTCAAACACTCATAATACTACATTTATCGTTTTCTATTTTGTATATATAAAAAAGGAGAAAAAAGAAAAAAATCACACAACTAAACACATGAAAACAGAAGCGAAAAAAAAAGAAACTCAAGAAAGGACACAAAATGAAAAAACGGATACGGAGACTTCCCTAGACAAAGGACATCGATGGGAACATCTCCAGGAAAAAAAAAACAACGACCCGGGACTTCTTCGCTAGCCAGTTGCCGAGACGGAATCGGTAAATAGGCCTAGCGGACAGAAAATCTAATTTTAGATTAGCGGACAGAAATTTTGGTGAGAAATTTTGGTGATTAATTATTAGGCTAGCAAAAATTCCCGTGCGTTTCAACGGAGCACAGGAAACATAGCTTATTGCATGGTCTTAAATTTGGAGATGAATTAATTTATATTAGACAATATTACTATTTTAATAATGCTTAAACAAAACTTTAAATAAAATAGAAAACTATAAGCACTAAAAATTTACCTAAAACTTAATTATTTTCTTTTTTTTGTCCCGAATCTTGAAAACTGAGAGGTCATTTTGGTGTGCAGAACGAATGCAGCGGCCTAAAGCCCGACTACCTATCCCTAGGCAGTTGATATGCAATAGGCCACGTAGCCCTCCAGCTTGCTAATGCTCGGCTCAATCTGAGCTATCCAATCTCATCCGATGGCCGAGGAAGCACTTTTACGGAACAAAATCGCTAGCTCCCCCGAAACCTAGCTCATTTCTTTCCTTCTGCATCCATGTATCTTGTCCCAACCGCTAGAGAGAGAAGCACTATGCAGGTGGTCGCCGATGCTGTTGAGATGTATGTAGCCGGACTAAGGGGCGCCGCCAGCATGAGAGCGCATGGCGGGCTGAGCCGCTTTGGCGCCAGGCCGATTGCCGACAGTTGTAGGTCAAGTACAGTGGATGCCATGTGCGGCCCCGTCGAGCTGCCTAGCAGTGGCGCTTAGGCTTCTCGGCATTTGCATGCGGCGAGGCCAGGTTCTAAAGCAGTCGTGTGGCCTATGTCCCTGGTGGACTCATGAGCGACTCTGTCTTGCCGCCCTTTATGGGCGCTCGCATTATGATGGGTGCGAGTGGCGAGTCCGGTCGCCCCAGCGGTGCTTAGTTGTCCTGGCGTTCGCGAGCGGCCAGGTTCATTGATTGACGTCCAATTAGCAAGCCAGTTAGCCAGATCAAAGTCTCCTTGTTGTCATGCTTCCTTATGTTTTGAGGCGAAGTTCCTCGTGGCTCGGGAAAACGTCATGCAATTTACTTTGTTGGGGATTTTGTTCTATAATATATGCATTGATATCGTTATTTGTGATCTGCTGGACTTGAGTTCCTATCTTACATAGCTATTTAGAGTTCTTTTTTATCTTGATTTTTCTCACAACATCTTTAATTGACTCATGTAAATGGAAAAAGAAAAGAAAAAAAAAAGGAAATTGAAACGGACAGGGATGGGAAGAAAAAACTGAATTCATATCAGACTAAAACCGAACATGTATAGTTGAGTTTCTAGAAGGAACGAAAGAAGAAATTTTCATTCTTCAATATTTTGTGTATGTAATATTAATTTGTTTGAAAAGAGCATATTTACAGGAAGAAATGGGTGAAAAAAATAAGACAGAATGAAACTACAAAGAAAAAGAAAAATAGAAAATAATGGAGTTGGGAAAGGGCTCCGAGGAGGAATTGGAGAAGAGCACGGACGGGCAATTTTTTTTCACGGAAGAAAGAGACTTTGACCGGAATATTTTTTTCACGGAAGAAACAAATTGCAATAGGAAATAGACTCCGACACAAATAGGAAGAGGGCGGACAGAAATTTAGAGGCGAGACGGGTGGGCAGAAAATCATGGCAGACTGAAATTTTTGCTCACGGCAGACTGAAATTTTCTCTCTTTATAGATAGGTAGGTATAGGTATAGATAAACATAGCCAAGTCCTTTTCTTTACGAAAATGCTATAGCTCAGCCGGATGTTTTTCCGTTTCATTCTAGCCGGATTTGTGGCCGTCGGATCTCTCTGCGTGGCATGTTTCTCGTCGTTCGATCTGGCGTTTGGATTTGATGGAGGACGCGCGGCAGGATGCTTTCTGGAATCTTCGTTCGGTCTCTATGACATGTGGGTCCCACCTGTCGGTGCCACTGTTCAATTTTTTGGGATCGTCGCCCGTATACGCCGCTGCCGTTTCTTCTCTCTCCTTATCCTCATTTCTCGTCTTCCATTTCTCTTCGTCTCCCCTCTCTTCCGCACGTGGCGACGGCAACTGCGGCGGCTAGGGGTTTCGAGGTTCGTCTTCCTCCCCGTTGATTTCTGCCATCTATTTGGTTGATTTGGCTCGCCCTGATGCCCTCCGTATCTCTGTGATCTCATTCTCTTTGATTTTTGGTTTTTCTGTTATCCTTTTCATGATGGTGGCGATCTCTCTGTGGATTCGATGGTCCGGTTTTGATGCTGCAGGTCGGCTATTCGATGCTGCGACTTGATGGATCTGATTACGTGGTGTGTTGATTGGGGGTCGGCATCCGCATGGTGGGTCGATCTACGATTGCTGTGGCGATTGATGCCCCTGGGTTCTCCTGCGTCTGTTTGATGCTTCGATTTGGGGTCGAGTCGGCGATTCCATGGTGCGTTTTGATGGGGATGATGATTTGGTGCGGTCATGGTGTCTCGTCGTCTAGATGGTGCGGTGACCTACGAATGGTGTGGTCCCTGATGCCTCTGGGTTCTCCTACGGTTCGAGAAGGTACCATTGGCGTTTTCATGTGCGGTGATTGATGCTTTTTGGCCACTGATTCATGCATGTTTGGTTAGCATCTAAATTTCTATTGATGTTCCGCCTATTTTTAGGTGTAGATCTGGGGTTCTCTGTTTATGTTTTTGCATGCGTTTTTTCATTACTTATGTTGGGCGATTCGTGATACGGTGATCTGATCAGTTGGGGATTCTAGTGCTTGCCTATATTTAGATGCTTGTATTCAATGGTTTGCTGCTCGCTGAGGTGCATTGTTTGCCTATATTTAGATGCTTGTATTCAATGGGTTTTTGGCCTCTGTTAGTTTCTAGCTAATAGCTACTAAATCTGTTAATGAACTTGATCCTGAATTCTAGTGAACCTGATGCTCTTTTTTGTAACTGAAATTCTTATGTGTCAAGGGATTTGATCTGTTAGTGTAATGTAATCCTATATGTCTAGGAAATGGATCCTATATGTTATTTTGCTAAATCTAATAGAGTAAAGCTTTTGTTATTACCTCCTACAAGAAGTTGCTACTTTCTGAATGTGAAAAAATTGTATGTTATTGTGCTGACAGTAGAGAGCATCTTATGAGATATTTTGTTTCTATTACTTTTGTATTCTCTGTTTTAGTATATGCATGCGATTTATCTGTATTTTGTTGTTGTCTGATGATTCCATGATCTGTTTAGTTAGGGACAACAATACGCCTGCCTATATTTAGATGCTTGTATATTCAATGGTTATTCACTTCCTGGTAGTTGATATGCCTTTGTTTGCCTATATTTTAGTTCAGTGGTATAATCATTTCTGTTTCTTCATGAGTGCTTCTGATATTTTTACTTATTGTGCATCTGTGTATGTGCCAGATATTAGGTGTTTTTGTCTTTCCTTATCTCACTGCCCTGATGAGATATGTTCTCTCTATGTGTTTAAGTAGAAATGATTGCAGGAACCATCTAGAAAACTATTATTTACTGTATATGGCTGTCACTTGGATGTCTGATTTGCCTTGCTTTGTTTGGGATTCTCTGGAATAACTATATTTTGTTAGTTTACTGGATGCATCATTTTAAGTGTATTTTAAGCCCGATTCCAGCTAAGTGTCGGTTTTTCATTTCAGTTTTTGTTTCCATCTGTTTGTGCACTTTGATCATGTCTTTTGTAGGGAACCTGATGCTATCTTTAACTGAAATTTTATCCTATATGTCTAGGGAATTGATCCTTTAGTGAATTTTTATCCTATATGTTGAGGAAATGGATCCTATCTGTTATTTTGCTATAAACATATCAACTCTTATTATCTTCTGAAACAGTGAGCTACTACTTACTGAATGTGCATAATTTACTGTTATTTTGCTTAAAATAGAGAGAATCTCATGAGACTCTATGTTCTATAATTATGTTGTTTGGTGCTATTTTTTCTGAATGTGGAACTTCTATTTCATTTTTACTTCTTTCTATATTGCTACCGGCATTTTTACTTTATCTTCTTTTGATGTTTTGTTGAATTCTATAACTTCAGCTCAATCTTATATATTTTTTCGATGCCTTTTTTTCTTCTCGCATGGTTCGAAAAGGGGTGCCGGCGTTATTGATTTGTCCAGTTCGATGGTTCGAGATAATGATTTGGAGGATATTCAAGTGTTCTCAAGTTCCTTTATCGATTTTGAGGCTTATGATGATGTTGCTTGATAGAGAGGTAATTTTCTCTCTTTAAATTTTAGAACTGGTTCCTTTATTTTTAGCCAATAATTGATTCTGACATTACTTATATAATAATTTCTATATGTTTGTTTATTGTAGGGTGATTCATCTGGTGATAGTTCAAGCTTTGAACAGATTTTGAAAGATGTATGTTCTATTTTGAAAGTTTTTGTCTTTTTATCCTTTTAAATATATGTTTTTAACACTTGTTCATAAGTTTTTGTTTTTGACTATTTTCTTCGATATCGAAGGTAAAGAAGAAGGAGAGGAAGCTTAAAATGGCGTTGAGGCATAAGGTAATTATTTCTTATTTCTTTTTAGTCTAAGGTTTAGTTTGTTTTAAGTTTCGATACTTTTGAATCATGTTGACCCCCCTATGACTCATTTTGCAACATGATGTTTCTCTGTGTTTGCTTTATATTATTGCTTTAATTTTCAAGTTGTGTATGTGTACCAAAATTGCTATCCAGTGTATCACTGGAGGTCTCATGTTGCATATGTTTATATTGAATATTTATTTCTGAAATTGATTGCTATGATTATGTGTGTTAGGACTCCCTGCATGACATTTTTTCATGGCTGATGAACTGGATATTTGCTAGCATTTTATCACTGGAGCTGTCATGTTGCATATGTTTTCTGTTCATATTTAATCTAATTTTTTGAAAATCATGGCTTTGATTACTTGTTTAGGACTCCCGTATGACCTTTTTCCTATTAGCTTCTTTTTTTTCTAATCTTGATTCATTTCAGTTCATTTTTTGAACTTCGAGTTATCATATTATTGTGTGCATGTGTTTATGCTCAATTTTTGTCCCAAAATCTTATCTTACTTGTTATGTTTTTCATTCATTCTCGCCCTTGCTTTCATTCAACTGTATTCATCCAATTTTTGTTGTCATTTTTGATTGTATATATAGTGACATTGATGCTTGTTCTCCTTTTAGTCAAAGAAGCTTAAATCTGTCAAGAAACAAAGTGAAGGGTTTACCCATTTTTCAGCTTCATCTTTCAGCAAATTCATATCTGCTCTTTCTCCTGATCAGAAATCTGTCATCAGTAGTTATGCATTTGGTTCTCTGCTCCTTTTCGACAAATGTTTTGTTCCAAACAATTTCGCTAAGTGGGTTGGTCATTTAGTTGATTCAAAGTCAGGTGACATTGTTCGTAATGGAATCGTTATTTCATTGAGTGAGGAGTCAATCAATATGGTGTTGGATCTCCTCTCGGGTCTAGACCTTTCCCCTCGACCCTACCGCTGGAAAGAATGTTGTTCTAGACAGTTTGGATTATCAAAGATTCCTCCTATGAATTACTTTGTTGCCAAGTTAACTGGTGGTGAGGTCTTATCTGATGAGGATATGTTCATATGCTTTATGGTTGTGGTTTTGCGTAGTTTCTTATGCCCCAATACAAACCCTGTCCCTAGTCCGAAATATTTTGGTGTTTTTGAGGACATTGACAACATCAGAGAGTTCAACTGGTGCAACTATGTCTTACAGTGGCTACTTGATCATGTGAAGGCTTTCAACAGAGGTCAAGATGAGAAATTGAAGCGTTGTCTAGGTCTTGGTGGTTGTTTGTATTACCTTGCGGTATGTGACTTGTGTCGATGTCAAATAGTTCTATTTTCATGTATTCAATCATATTTTTCTTGCTTCATGGTTTTTGATGTCTTCAATCTTATTTTTGTTTTTAGGTTGTGTATCTGGATCACATTGATTTTGGTAAACGGCAACTTGACCAGTCTATCCCTCGTGTTTCTGTGTGGAAAGGTGATATGGTTAAGTCTTTCTCTGAACTTGACATGAGATCGCATGGTATTTATGGTTATAGGCCCTGCATTGAGTTTTAGAAGACTTGTTACTACAAGGTAACCATCCAGTCTTCTCTGTCACTCTGTCTATCTTTGTTCTAACTGTAGTTTTGCCACTGTGAATTTAGACATCATTTGCTGTTTTTAAAAAACACACTCTTTATCAGTTATTTTAATTGATGTGTGTGATGGTTCAATTGTGTGAATGTATGGAATGAATGTTTTGTTTTAGTCCTAGTGGATTACGGAGTGTATGATGCATATGCATGTAGCCTTTCAGTCTCCATATTATCCTTATTTTCTTTATCAGCCATGTTTGAGTTAGTTAGTATTAGCATCAATTAGTCTCAGTATCAGTTTTCACTTTATGTTTTATAATTTATGTACTTAGATTATTTACCTCTCATCTTACGAATTCTCGTTACCTCTCATTGCATAGTGTGGTCGTCTAAAGTCAATATCATCTTGCTCAAGATCTTGATTCTCGTCTTCCGTGCAAAAATGGAGGTCAAGTTTCGGTTGTAAGTTGCCCTTGCATTTGAAGCTCAAGATTTCTCAACCGATCGAGAAGCATTCTTTTAATTGCGCGTGTCGGTGAATATGGATGTTGTTTCTCTTGGAAATGTATCAAAAGAGTTCCAAGTTACGTTTGCAAAGCTCATGCGGCATGTTTGTAGTATTGATGCCATATCAAAGAACTTAATTGTTGATGTTATGGAAGCCATTGCTCGATCGATCCCAATAATGATGAAGATGCTCGTTCTCCCGTTGTGTGTACGCAATCCCTAATGGTAATGGTGTTAATGATGAACCGACTTGGATTTACCCGATGGCGCTCCCCGTGATCTTCATTAATCAAGGTTGTTTCATGTTTTTTTTGTGATTCTTTTTATTTTGTGCCCTCCCAATCTTTTCTTTCTTATATGTTTTGTTTTGTTTAGGTTGTGCTCGCAAAGCCTCTCAGAGTACACCCGCTGGTGGTACCGACAATGATCCAATTGTTTTGGAAGCTAATGTTCCAAGGAGTACGTTATCTTTTTTTTTTGCTTAGATCTTACTTGGTTATCTTTTTTTATGCCAATTCTTTTGTGTTGTAATATATATTACTTTTCTCTTTGTAGGTTCTAGTTGTAGAGTTTCTCGAGTAGAAAAATGGCTAGTATTCATGATGTTGCTTGTTAATTTGGAAGGGAATATGACAAAGAGTAAGTGTTTCGTATCTAATGATATATGTTTTATGTTTGTTTTTTTCTTTTCATATTTATGCTAATCTTATCTTATGTTTAAATGCTGTTTACTAGGTGTTAATCTTATCTTATTGGTTGCTTTTACTAGTATTGTTGTATTTAGGTTCCCGTTCTTCAAGTCGGCGGGTGAAAGGCAATCATTCTAAATCTGCTCCTCGTGAAGCTTCTGTTGTTCATCATGCTATTCGGAATCCTTTGTCTGATAGGACCAATATTGTAAATCATTCTGCTCTTCGTTCCAATCGTTCTGAGTTAGTTGAGGATGTAATTGATCTTGACAAGGAGAATGTTGTTCCTAATTCACTTTCTCCTCCATTTCGTCATCGTTCGAAGTTAACACCCTCTAAGGTATTCCATTTCTGTGTTCTATTTTCTTTTCAAGTTATTTATGTGTTTTTGTAAATGTGATCCAGTTAGATTTCCTGTTTCATATTTTCATTTTTGTTATCCTGCAGTTTGCTCAAGGCTCTCAAAACCAGTCTGCTAATCATTTAGATGAGGTTTATGCTCTCCTTTTTTTTGTTTTTTTTTCCTTGCAATCAAAAATATAGTTATTTGTATTTTTACCTTTTCTTCTTCCCCTGCGGGTTATTTGGTTATGCATAGTCTACCATTTTCTGATGAAGAATCTCCTCTTATAACTCCTAATATTCCCAAGCCAGTTCCTGTTTTCCCTGCCCTTCATCTTTCTGAGAAGAATCGTCATGGTTCTACGTCAAAAGAAAAGGTTTGTTTTTTGGCTATCCATTGTTTATTTTGGTTCTTTAATTCCTCAACCAATGGCATTGGCCTTTTGTTTGACTTTGCTTCTCTTCCCTTTGTCTTTACCACATCTCGGGTCTTGTACTTGTATCTCGTGGTCTATTGTCGTGGGTCTGCTCTTCTCTTTGAATCTGGAATCAATGATGTGTTTTATGCTGTCTTTGCATCCATTTCTCACCTCTCTTTTCTTATTCTTTCTATCTCTTCAGCAAGGTAGTCATGTTTCTTTTACAATTTATTTGCTATAATAATTTTTTGACACTTTGTTTTTCATACGGGACAATTCTCCCGTTGTTTGCACTTTGGATATAGGTCTTTTGCTTTGAGAAAGTTAGAAGTGATACGCAAAGAGTGATTCTCTCGTACAATTCTAATGGGATAAATCAAAGAAGAGCTCACAATCTCAAAATTTGAGTTTGAACCGACTCGTGGCTCTCCATTTGAAGCTTCTAACCATTCGATGGTTTGGCCGGCCCATCGGGGTTCAAGTCCAAGGATTCCTCAACCGGTGGTAAAGTGCCACCTCATGGACCAAGAAGAATGGTTTATCCAACTCGTATATTTGGCAGTGAATTTCAGAATGTACAAGAGAGGTTCAAAGTTTCAAAATCTCAGATTGACAATTACAAAGCTATCTGTGCATTGGCTGATAGTCGTTATAGCAAGTAAGTTATCTAATCTTTTCTTGTTATTTTCATATTCTGTATTTTGTTTGCGATGAATATTAATTCTAGTTATCTCGCAGTGAAAATGCTCGTTCTTTAGTGGAGTGCGCTGTACTTTTTGGTGCCTTGGTGAGTCTATGAAGCCTCGTGGTGAGATGAAAAATTTTACGCCTCGCCGGTTTTCATCTATGCTTTGTCGCCCGATGCTCATCCACATGCATCCAAGTGTCATTACTTCTTTCCTAATGCTTTGCGTAAGTGCCTATTCTTTTTATTTGCTTTATGTCTCGTGTTTTTCATTTAAATCTTTACATATTCTGATTCCATTGAATTATTCAAGGAAAATTTCCTCAAACATCATGATGAAGCGGATATTGAAAGCCTAACCAAATCTTTCACCCTATCTCCAAAGTCTAGGCCTCTTTGGCGCCGTGATATGGTATGTCTAAACTTCTTACTTTCCTATATATTGTAATTATATTTTGGAAAGGGCATCTAGCAATTGTATTTTCCTCCTGTTAACTTTTTACTCTTTTTCGTTGTTTCTTCTGCAGTTGTACTTCCCAGCTGAATATCAGGATCACTGGTTCGTTTTTGTTGTTGATAACAAGGATCATTTATTTCTTTTCTTGGATCCATTTTATGGTGAAGACCATGGCTACCATATATATGTGAGGGAACATATGGTATGTGTTCATTTCTTTCATTTTCCTTTTTATTTCTTTTCCTAATTGCTTTCAATGCTAATTAATACAAATTTACAATGTCGTTCTATTATATTTACACCAATTTGGTAATTATAAATTTAATGGTAGGGTGATGTAAATTTTGGATTTTCGTAATATAAAAATCAAATTTTCATTGAATAAATCTTTTGAATGTTTCTTTTATGTTTTCCATTGATTTTTAACCGTGAATTCTGTAGTCTTTTGTTTCTCGCTTTCACCGTTACTAATTAATTTCTCTACTTGCTAATGTGATACTAATTTATTTATAACTTGTTGTTTCTTTTAGATTCCGAGAATTCAAGTTGGTGGGATCATTTTGTCAAACGTGATATGGAATTTGAAGGATATGAAGTTAAATATCCTGTTGTTCCAAAGCACTCTCCATATGATAAGTATGTATTCGTATCTTGGATTTGTTCTTAATGTCTACGATTCACATTTCTATATTTTTTCCTAATGATTTTTTTTTTCAATTTTGATTCCGGAATCTACATCTTGATGTTTCTAGAGTATTGGGCATCTCCAAGGACAAACTTGTGTGCTTTCTTCACCGTGATGGCATTCCGAATCTCAGAGTCAAGTTGACTAATGAAATGTTGTGGAATCCTAAGAACACCGGTGCGAAGCAACTTGTTACCTCCTTTGACATTGATTCGGTATGTTGATTTGCCTTATCTTTTTTTCAGCTTTTCGTTATTGCTCCTTTTAATTTACTCTTCATTTTATTCTTTTACTTGTTTTTCGATTGATGATTCGCATAGCTTCTCTAGGTGTGGCTGCAATCTTACTGCTCTACACATTTTCATATTGCTTTTCTCCCGATAAAGGCTACATATTATCTCCGAACCATATAGTATAGTACTAGTTAATATCGTGCACATTTGATATGTTTGCGATGATGTGCATAGTCACACATCGAACCGAGATACAAAGCAAATATGTCTATTACTCTATTACATTTAAAGCCATTACATTTAAATAATATCTTGGATCTTCATATTGTTGGCATTCCTTCCTCCTCCTTCCATTTTTCTACTTGTTCTTCTCCGCTTCATTGCTTTTCTTTGTCCCTTTCTTCATTCTCTTGGCTTTTGGTTTTGTCACGACCTGTCATCGAATGTACAAACATCATTAGTAATGTATTTTTTTTCCAATTTTTGTTATTTTATTCTTTCTTGGATGTGAATCATCAAGCCTTATGTTTAATTATTTTACCCGATATTTGATCTGTCTTCTTCTTCCTTGCTTGTGCTTTTTTCATCTTGTTTTTGACAACTTCTATTTTAGTCTTCATCCTTTTTGGATCCTCTAGCCTCCCCTTTGGAATTGCTGCCTCCGGATCAAGAATTACTTCGGCATTTCATTCAATGCATTTTCATTGTGTGTTTGCCGTTCAATGTGAGCGTCTCCATTATCTTGAGTTGCTAGCATCGCATCTATGTCCAATTCGAGCCTCTCCACCCCGTTATAAGGTAATTGGTAGCCTCCTCCATCTTTGCCGCTTTTGAATTTATAGTTGTTGACTTTCTTGACAAAGACATTGAATCTAAGGATTGAACTTGTCTGAACCGCATCATTTTCTCTCCTATGTCTGTTCAACTTGTGTTCCTTTTTCCTCCATCTCAATGATGTACTTCTCTGGTATCATGTTGATTTCTTTTTCTATCATGACTTTCAGGATATGGGAGCATAGGTTGCCATCCTTGCTGAACTTTGCACAAATGCAGTTAAATTCTTCATTTCCTTCTGTCAAGTCGGTGAGCACAATGTAATTCCTTATCCTATGGATTTTGTGCACTTGATTGCTTCGTGCCATACTTCAAATGATTTGCCTTTTTTTCTTTGCAAGCTAGTTTGGAAGTAGCATGCAAATTAATCTGAAATTTTTTGTAGATATTCCTTGTGTATAAATCTTGCGCTTGTTGCTCTATTGTGTATCCAAACAAAGAGCTCCTTAGGCCTCTTCTCAATGCTATACCGGTCTTCTAGGTTCTCCGCCTGTCAATTCCTTCTATTAGCCTTTGTATTCCTTGATGAAGCTTATAATACTATATGTTGGCCCCACATTCTCCTTTATTCTTGCATTAGTTGCCTCACTTCTTGCTGTGGTCTGGATGAATGGGAAGAAATCACTTTTATAGTACACAGGGATGAATCTTTTCCTGGTCTCCCACATTTTTGAGAAATACTTGTTGTTCTGTAGTGATTTTTCCTCAATCATCTTGGTCTACAGTTCCTCAAATTCATGCTCTGTGACACTATTGTTTACTATGTCTTCAAACTCATCATATAGCTTCACCTCATTGTCATGTGTTGCTGCGAATACTTTGATGTTCTTACTGTAGCATTTAGTCTTGATATGGAACAGGCAGTTCCTGTGTCTTGTATTTGGCATAACCTCTTCTATTGCTGCCCTCATCGCTTTGTCCTGGTCTGTAATTATAGACTCAAAGGGTGTTTCCCTCCCATTGATTCCGGGAATGTGTTGAATACCCATTTGAATGTCTCTATAGTCTCATCACATAGAAATGCACATCCAAATATGCATGTCTCGTGAATGTCCCGTAATGCCTACTAATGGTGCGAAAGGCAAACGTACTTGTTTGTCATGTATGTTGTATCGAAGCCGACGCAATCTCCAAACTCGCGTAGTATCTCGGTGATGATCCATCTCTCCAAAATAAGTTTTTCAGTCTCTTGTCATCATCTAGGTCTAATTTGTAGAAGAATGATGGGTCTTTGATCTTCTTGATTATGAAGCTTTCTATTACTTTGCTCATGTCCGTCCCTTTAACCTCTCTCCGTTTATTTTAGTTACGTAGTTGCTCACATCCTTCTTTTGACGGCGGTGCATTAGGCCCTCCTCTAAGATGAGACAGAATGGATATCATCTTCCTTGTTGGTATGTTGCTCTCATTTAAAGTTCGATCATCAACTTCTCCATTTCGAGTCATATACTTGTGTCCTTTGAAGTTTCCACCGGATGTAGCTCATGGTTATGTTCCAAGTCCACGATGATTGACCAAATGCCACCTTCTTCTTTTGCCACAAAGACGCATGGGCGGTCTGTTTTTTACTATCGTTTGTTTTTCTTTTTGGTCCCTTCTTCTTTCCTACTTCCTTATCTACTTCTTGCTCTAGCTCTTCGTTGTTCTCTCTTTTCCTTTATTTCCTTTGGGCTTCCCATGCCTATTACACTTCACTGTCACTTTTGTCACCTCATCTTCCCTTTTCCTGTTTCCAAATCCGTAGAGTTGTACAACAGTTGTTTCAAAGCCCGCAATTCCTGCATAGAAGTCAAAGAGTTTCGCGCTTGCTCTTGGGTGGAACTCCGCCCCATCTGCGGTGTGAACCTACTTTCAAGATCAGCATTGTTTCCTTCGTTGCTGTGATTTGTTCATTCATGATGAATTCCTCAATCTCTTCTTCGGTAAGTTCTGCATTTCCATTCCCTTCTGCGTTCTTAATCTCTTCTTCCTGTACTCCCTCACTAGCCCCTGTTTCTACACTTGTGTTTGTCTCAACTGTTGTTGCTTGTTCTGCCAGGTCTATTTCCATGGTGTCGAAGATTCTATTTTGCCAAAGGTCTTCATTATATTCTCGTAACTCTTGTGTATCCCAATTTGTCATTAGCGATTCTGAAAAATACGGTTTCAATAAATGTTTTAGTATTTGGATACTTTCTAGAATATCAATAAATGTCGTGATGTCATTAAGAAATGTTACATTAACTAAAATTTGTGATTTGGCAATATTTTTTTCTGCAACCTTGTTTATCTATTAGGTTGGTTTTTGTTACCTTATTGATATCTCCTCCAAGCATCATACTTGTAAATGTTAATTGCATGTCTTGGGTTTTCTGTTTCAAGTTTCAAGAATTTTCTGTCAGAAATCACAGAATTTACACTACCAATGTTGATGTAAGTTTTGAAACATTGCACTTTGTAAATTTGTACTCTAGGGTATTGTAAACTTTTTGTGATTACCGTTTGTTTCTTCTTGGGAGTTTCTTACTTGATCTATCCAAAGCCCATTTAAGCTTTCCTGTGTCAGAATACAAAATGGAGTTATTTTTATTGTTTATGTCGGGCAATGTAAATATATGTCTGCATTTCTCATTCTTACCAAGTTTTTCCCCGCAATTATGTACGATGTGTATTCTTTTGCTTCAACGATGTTGCTTCAACATTTGAACTTGCTCCTGCATGTTCCTTTTCTCCATTTCCCCTTGCATATTGTCCTGATGCGTTGCCCTGTCATCATAAAGATATTTAGTTGTGTTCATGTTAACCAAACTGATGTTGTTTCTTTCTTGTTTCCTCTGTTATTTCATACCTTCATGTTGCTCGTCATTAGAAGCTAGTCGAGGATCTCGTTTGTCATGGTTCCTGACGCTGTTTCTCCAAATGGATTTGTTCCCAGGTATGTAAAATTTGGCTGTTCATGTGTAATGCCCAGATCGGTTATCATATGTTTATGACTTTTCATTATATTGAGTATGCAAATAAGTTATCTTTGAATCTTTCAACTTTACCTGAGATTGGGTCCATTGATGTGTACCATAGTATCCTGATGATCCATTGCTTGGGCTCCTTCCTGTATTCTGATTACAATTCTGTCCTATCATTGATATGGCTGATGTCACCTGCAAGTATTAGTGCAGATGAGTGTAATGCCTCATTTTTTATCTACATTGGTTTAATTAACCTATATTCTTGGTTCATTATAGTACCTCATTGTTGTATAGATGCTGCATATCTTGCTGCCATTGATTGGCTGAGATGTTTTGGTATGTTTGTGCAAATGGATTTCTTGTCATATAGCCATAATCTGTCTCTTGCATCTGTTTGTTTGATTCCCATGATCTCTTCAGCATATTCTGGATCTGCTTGTCCTAGGAAGGATTCTGCATCTGCATTGACTGGTTGTTAGTTAACATCACATGATATGGCTTAGATTATCTAAAATTTGATGTACTTACCCAGTGTTTTTCCCGCTTGTTGATGCGAGAAAAGATGCCTGAAATTATCTCGGAGGTTCCATCCCCGATTCACTCCCTTTGGTGGAGCTCCCAATCGGTGATGGATCTGGAGGTTGCAAGCCATTTTCCGTCCCTCTCGATCCCCCTCCTCCCCCAATTCGATGTGGACTTGTTTGGTGCTTGCCGGTTGATCGCAGGCAAGTTTTCCTTCTCTTCCCCTTCTCCTCAGGACCTTTGGATTCGTTTCTTCGATCTTCTTGGTCTCCAAGTTTGGAGTTTTTCCGTTTCCCCCCTTACATCTTTCATCATATTCCTTTTTTAGTTGTCCTTGTCGTTTACATGGGTAAACATCATGGGCCTTTCTTGTCCGGTGTAATCTTTCCTATGGGCCTTTCTTCTATTGTTGTTCTGAGTCAAGTGGGCCTTATTGGATTTGATTATTTTTCCTCTTTTATTTGCATTGAAGTGGGCTTTTGGGCTTTTCTCATATAATTTTTTTATTGGGCTTCTATTATTTCAATGGAGTGGGCCTTGTGGGCTTTTCTTATTCTCAATGCATGGTCCAACCGAGGGCTTTTCTTTTTTGGGAACTTGAATGGTTCCCGAGGTGTTTGACCATTTCATTCATTGCATTACCATCTACTCCACCTATCCCTCATTTACGCCTTTCATTTCGTTGACTGCCTCTTTGTTTTTGTCCTTAAATATCTGGTTCCCTTCCCTCATTCTCATTCCGTCTTCACTTCTCTTTACTTCTCCGTCGTCCTTTGTATCTGAACAAGGATCCCCGTGGTCCTTTTCTCTGAGGTAATGCTTGCCACTTTTCTGATGCTTTTTCTCTCTTTGCCTCGTTTCTATGTCGTTTCCTATCTGTGTCACCGTCATCACCCCAGTCCCCTCCATTCCATTCTCTCGTTGGATTTTTTCTTTCTTATTTTGTTACTTGTGTCTCTCTGTCTCTCTTTTCCTTTTCTCTCTCACCCACTCTTATTCTCATTCGTGTCTCAGTAGTTTTCTCTCTTATTCTGGCAAGGATTCTTTTCTAAGTTCATTCATGCTATTCAGATTGCTTTCTCCACCATTGGGTCCATTTTGGACTTTTTCTATAATCTGTCATATGTCAAACATAGAACAAATTTGTTAATTTGCGTCAATTTGCTTGTGTTTTCTTCACCATTTGGTCCATTTTGGAATTTTTCTATAATCTTGTCATATGTCGCATAGAATAAATGTGTTAATTTGGATCAATTTGCTATGAGTCATCTTCCCCTTTTGCCTAATTTCTGAGTTTTTCGTATAAGAGAAAAGTATGTCTAGCATAGAAATAATCTGTGCATTTGCTACAATTAGCTTATGCCACCTTCATTATTTGCTCCATTTGCCCATTTTGTATAATCTGTCATCTGTGAATTTGGGACATTTTTCATTGTCTGTGGATCTGCTGTTCTGGTTGAATCTGGAATCAATGATGTTTTTTATACTGTCTTTGCATCCATTTCTCTCCTCTCTTATTCTGTTACTGTGTCTCGGTGTCTCTCTTTTCCTTTTCTCTCTCACCCTCTCTCTGTCTCTCTCTCTCTAAAACTCACTCTTAGCACTAAGATTGACAATTAGTTGGTAAAATAAATTCAATATTTTTGGTTCGATCTTAAATCCTTGGATGTTCTTTATTTATTCTTCCTTGTTTTCTTTCTCTATTTGTTTTAGTTATTGCTACAACTCTTCTTGACCTAAATTTACGTGTCGCTATATATTATTTTACACTGATCGATCATTGTAAGTTATTTCTTTTGGTGGTGTAAATTTAAGTTTCTAGTAACATAAATTTTCATATTTGGTTTATGTAATTTATGTTGTTGAATCTAGTCTATTTGGCCCATGTGTCTATTATGTTAAACAACTCCATTTGTCTATTTAGACACTTATGTATTAATGCATCTTCTACTTGATTGTTTTGTATGTAGAAATGTTTAGTCTCTCTTTCATTCTCTAATATTACCTTTAATTTGTTTTATATTTATTTAGATGGGTTCAATTATGAAAGAGAAGGTCAAGTTTCTAATATGTCTTTGAAGTTCTTGGTTTGAATCCTGGTCCGTGAGTCTAACTCGATAGCATTCGAGCTCCACACTCACATACTGCTTTTTGCTACTATTGAAAAGGTTTCTGTTGTTGCTGCTGGTTTGAAATTTGTTGAGCACAAGCCTCCTCCAATGAAAACAGCGGTTAATGAGTTGAAGTTCTATTTTGATGATATTGATCGTGTTGTGTATGCCTTAGCTAAAAGATCTTCTCGCCCATATCAACTTCAACCTTACAAGATTGGTGTTGATAACACTTGTTTCCTTTGTTTATATTGTTGAAAGTATTGTCCAGAAGGATTGGTTCTTGCCGATCTTTCAATGACATTCTAGTTAGGTCAAGGTATGTTGATTATATTCATTTTTCTATTTTTTGTTTTTATTATTAATTCTCATATCCATGTTTGCTAATTTCCACTATTTAATTGTCCCAATCTTTATTATTTCCTGAAGCTCCTGGTTGATTCCTCTTCCTTTCGGTTTAATTTTTTTTAGTCTTGTCATTTTCATCTATTTATGCTGAACTTCTTTTCATTTGTTTCTAGGTTGTATCTAAGAAGAATTCTCTTGATCCTGAAGCTTCTGTTCCTTTTCATCTCAATGGTGAAGTTGTATCCTTGCTTGTTATTGACAACTTGGATTTAGAAGTTGGGGATCAGTCTAAACTGATTGCCGCAAAGGGTTTCCTATCTGACGATCCAGTGAAGCTGCTATTTGACAATCCTTTGAAGCTAGTTGCTCGTGTCCTCAAGCAGAATCTGGGTGCTGAATATCTGCCACTTTGCAAGCTAGTCTTTGATTCAGGCAATTCATCTGTTTATGTGAAGGTTCCATCGGAGGCTGATGCAAATTTGATGGCGAGTCGTTCATTCAAAGTTGCGAGGCCATTCGATATCATTCTATCGCATCCTTAGTGTCATTGTTCGACCTACAGCTGCAGATCATTATCAGAGCTATGCGTGCCGTCAGATTGCCCCTTGATGGTGTTTGTTTCATCTTTATCTTTGTAATATCTTTAGTACTTCAAACTTTCTAGTGTTCTCCATTTACATTCTGCTATGTTTCATGTTTTGAACTTATGTTTGATAAATTAATAGTTATTGTAATAATTTATAGCTTTTATATTTCTGCTACCTATTTATTTTTGTCTATGTATGATGTTATGTTTGCAGGTTTTAGTTTTTAACTCCGCCTACTTTGGGGGTCACTTTCTCTTTTGTGTGCCCCAAAGTAGCGGGTCCCAAGCCCCGGTAAAGGAGGAGGGTTAAAACTGATTTTCCTGTTTTCTAGTCATTTGCGAGGTGTGTGTTCTTTTATTGGCTGCCATAAGAATTGTGTGTATGGATTCAAAAGTTGTTGTTCCCTTTTATGTATTTTTTACACATGTTGCAAACTTTTCAATTATGTACATATGAGTTTCAACCTTTATGTTTTTTGGTTTCGGGTTTTTACGAGTTCTTCTTTGTTTGATTGTCTCTCACAGGAGGATCGAGATTAGTTACCTAAGGTTAGTATCCTTGTAATCCTTACATTGCTTGTTGGGCTCATGTAAGTTTATTTTTCCAGCAATGTAAATCTTGATCATGGACATTTGTATCCCTTTTAAATTTCCGGTTTATCTCTAAATTTTGTCCAATCTGTTCTATGTACTACATAGTAAAATATGTATAATCTGCTAATATATATGATTGGTTATTTCTTCTCTGCCTTTCAATGATAATTGTTTTGAAGGATGTATATTTGCTCTTGATATCTGTCTTCTTCAATTTTCTGGTCTCCATGTTTGTGTCTTCATGAAACAATCTTGTAGGTTATTGTCTTCATTTCTAAGATCTTTTACTAATAAATTTTGTTCTTAGATTCTGTTTAATGCTTTGGGTCATTCTAGAATGTGGGACTGTTGTGATTGTTGCATGAAGTTTTGAGTGGCCAGATCCAACCTAATCTTGGTAAGTTTTAGTATTCTTGATGGCTGCTCCTTTGAAATGCTTGAATTGCTAATCAATACGTATTTTACATTGGCATTTTACAGTATTTACAACATATTTGTCATTGGAAGTTTATTGTTAGGCTCATGTAAATATAGGTTACCTGTATTGTAAAGCATGTATATTTGTTCTTTGCCTTTTCATTGAAAAAATTCTTTGTGCTTTTAAATTTCTGCCTGCATGATCAAAATTAATGTTCTTGTGCCAACTTTTATTGAGAAAAATTTTTAGTTTACATTTTCTGCATGCATGATCTAAATTTATTGTTATTGGTGGTTTTAATTCTCCAATTATGGTGTATTTTATATGTCATTAAGTGTCTATTTATTTGCATATTTAAAGCCGAGTTAATTGTTAATAAATTTCATATCACTCCTTTTTAAGGCTTCCAACTATTTTAAGTTTTCTCTCTCTGTCTGTCTGTTACTACAAATATTTCTCATTGCCTTCTCTCGTTTCTTTCATTTCATGTCTTCTTCTCTTCTTGATATTCCTTCATCTATTTTAAAATGTTGAATAAGGTTGTGTCCCATCATGTTGGGGAAGTTTTAGGGTTAGTACTAGGTGAGCAGCATTATTTGATGGCTGTTAATTGTGATGTCGAAGATGTTGGTATCTTTGCTGATCCAATGCTTGCTGCTCGTGCTTGGAAAGAATTTCGTGGATCTGATTTTGTTAGTAAGATGAAGTTTTGCTATGATCATTTTGATGGGACGGTCTACATTCTTTTATTTGGTGATTATTTGGCTACGTACTTTGATGGTTTTCAATTTTCTATTGGTTCCTGTCTTCTCACTCTCAATTCAGTAATGTCAATTGAGATAAGGGACAATTCTTTCAGTGATTATATTGATATTCCTATTAGGGCTAAGGTCTGATATTATTTCTTTCCTTAATTTTTTATTTTTCCCTTTATCTTGTTTTGCGAGATTTATTTCTTATTTCTATATCTTTTCCCTTTTTAAGTTGTCCCTCCAGTGATCATAAGTAGTGGTATTGATGCTCCTTTTACACTGAAGAATGAATCTGTAAGTTTGTATGTTGCTGAAAATTTGGGCCTAGTTGTTGGTGAGCAGGACAACCTTCTCGTTGCTAAGGGTTTATATTCTGAAGATAATGTGATGCTTGTTGCTCGGGTGATAAGAAATTTGTTTGGGCCTTCTATTGTTTCCCTATTGAAATATGGTCTTGATTCAACTGATGGCTCTGTCTTCATGGTAGTTCCTGATGCTCAACATGCTAGTTCAATGGTTGGTCAATCATTTGACATTGGTATTGATCAGTTTTTGGCTTTCTACCGAGTCTTGTGCATCTCACTTAGGCCTGCATATGATGATCTTTATCGCCGATTCCAAAGGAGGTGGTTCATCCTTCTAGTGATTGAAGTTAGTTGAATGATCTTATTATGAATATCCTTTGCACCTTGACATGTTTATTCCCATGATTTTCAGATGTCTATTTTGTCTCTTTGTCGATACATTGTAATAGTTTGAATTATATTTTGAACTTTAGTATTGTTTTTTATTGTACAAATTTTGTAACTCCGCCTATGTTGGGTTTCCTTTTGGTTGCCCTTCTTAGTAGGTCCCAAGCCCTGGTAAAGGAGGAGGGGTTTCAATGTCTTTCTCTGAATTATTTCTTTTTCTCTTATATGCAGGTCTACTTTCCCTTAAAAATCCTTCTTGGTCAAGTTAGTTAGGAATGCGGCTTCTTCACAATCAGGTTTAGTTATTCTTGTTCCTGGATATCTTATATTCTTCATTTATTAGCCTTTTTGAATGATTTCAGTGTTAGTTAATACTAATTTACAATGTCATTCCAACATATTGGTTACTGTAAGTTTATTGGAAGGGTGCTGTAAATATTTGTTCTTAGCAATGTAAATTTTAATTTTAATATGGATGCATTCTACACTTCATGTCCCTTTATGCCTGCCTTTGTCTACAATATGTCATATGTTATACATATAAGTAATCTATAAATTTGCAGGTCCTTCATTTCAATTTTCTCTACCTTCTCATTTGTCCATTTTGTTTGATATATTTCATAATTTTGTTATCACCTTGTGCATTACATTGATCAGTCCATATTATTTTCTTGCTAGGTTCAGTTTTGGTTCATTGGAAGAGGTATGCCTCTGTTTCATCCGTAACGCAACTTTGTTTTCCCAGGTTTATTTTTTCTCTTTCTTCTTTTCTAAGTTAATTCATGCTATTCAGATTGCTTCATTTTCCTCAATATGAAATAAAGAATGAAACAGACCCTTCATTTGTCCATTTTGTCTGATATCTTTCTTAATTTAGTTATCACCTTGTTCTTTTCATTGATCAGTCCATATTATTTTCTTGCTAGGTTCAGTTTTGGTTCGATTAAGCGGTATGCCTCTGTTTCATCCGTGCAGGCATCTTTGGTTTTCCCTGGTTTGTTTTTTCTCTTTGTTCTTTTCTAAGTTCATTCATGCTATTCAGATTGCTTCATCTACCTCAATTTGAAATAAAGAAGATTAAAAGTACAAATGAAGAACCTCACTTGAACTCCACCACAACTAATTAGGAAACAGAGATTGGAAAATTCATATAGGAAACACAAAACCCTTCATATTTGTTGTCTAGAATCATTGATTAGATAACTCAGGATAGTTTTTGTTCAAACTGATTGCAATGCTTGGTAAGTCTAGTTTACAATGTTGTTTAATAATATTTACACCAATTTTTGATTGTAAGTTTAGTGCTAGATTGATGTAAACTTAGGTTTTCATTAGTATAAATTTTAAAAATCTGTTAATTTGGCTCAATTTTGCATGTGCTTTCTCCACCATTTGGTCCATTTTGGACTTTTTCTATAATCATATGTCAAACATAGAACAAATCTGTTAATTTGCAACAATTTGCTTGTGCTATCTTCACCATTTGGTCCATTTTGGACTTTTTCTATAACTGTCATATGTCAAACATAGAACAAATCGTAATTTGCAACAATTTGCTATGTGTCATCTTCACATTTTGCCTAATTTCTGAGTTTTTTGCATAATCTTCTATGTCTAGCATAGAAATAATCAGGTAAGTATTAGCTACTATTTGCTTATGCCACCTTCATTATTTGCTCCATTTGCACATTGTGTAAAATCTCTCATCTCGTGAATTTGGAACATTTTCATTGTTTGGTGGTTTAGATTCGGATTATTTGTTAGGGCACCGTGGATAATGTGTAACAATATCGAGTTGCTCATGTTTAATTACTTCGTAGGTATCAAAACTGCTCATTTCCACTATTTTTTTGATATTTTTGTAATATTTTTTTATGTAAATTTCATCTTTGTTTCATGTAAATGAAATCTGATTATTTGTAAATTGAATTTCAATGTATTTTTGTCATTTATTTTCGAGTATTTATTGTTGGTTTTCTTATATAAATTTTCATTTAAATTTGGTCCATTAGATTTTTAATCGATGGTTATCGATCCGGCTATTTTGGTCCGTAAAAATAGCCGATTTTGAATCCATTGGAATCCGGCTATTTTAGGCTTTCATTTTAGCCGTCTATGAAATAGGCTTAAAATAGCCGATATAGAGTAGACAGATTCTTTCTTTATCTATCCTTTTCCACCGTCCAGCTATTACACCATCTAGAGACTCCCTCGACAGTACGTACGGAACAAAAAACATCGCAACCTCCGCTCCGCCCCTACCCAGCCACCGCCGCAACGACGCCTCCCGACTCCCGCGCTCAACCTCACACGCCGCCGCCGCGGCCGTCCAGATCGCCCCCACCCCACCTCGCCGTCACCCTCCAGAGCCATCGCCGTGGACGCCGCCAGTGCTGCAGCCCCCAAAAGCCCCGGACGCCGCCGGCACAGCAGTAGGCGCAGCAGCCCACGCCGCCGCCGCCGGGGCCGCCCCCCACCGAACCACCGCGGCCGCGGCCATGCGCAGGCCACGACATGTAGCTGACTGGAGTTTTACGCGGTGGTGCCACTGCCACCCCCGTCGTCGCAGCAGGGCTCCACGTTCAGGTTATACTGTCCTACAGCTACAGCTCCTCTTTCTTTATCTCCTCTGCCTATACAGATTTACGCTGCACTCTGCTCAGATCTTTGTAATTCCGAGACACAAAGCCAAAGGCAAAGTACCCTTCCATGAGTGCTAAATTAAGCATACAAAACCGTCTTAGTCTGCTAATTCCGAGACCCAAGGCCAAATTACCTTTAGATGAGTGCTAAATTATGCAAACAGAGAAGCTACTGGGTAGACTATATTTACCTACTACGATGGTAATGCTGTTAGAATATTAGGCAATTTCCATGTCAATTTAATTCCATAAATTAACAATATGATGATGACATTTATATATTCGTAAATAAAGATCATAGCATCAATCATGTTCAAAAGAACATGAACCATGTGATTAACAATCATGCAAAGCATTTCATAATTAAAGACATATAAACATGACATATATTGCATAGCATCAAGATTAAACAAGTATATCATGGATGAAAGAAGATTGCATAAGAAACATCTCAACGGAGGTACCGGAACATGCGAGAGAACAACTGACGAAACATTTTAACAAACTAAAGGAACAGATAGATAATACATATAGTAGACAAGCAAGAACAAAACAATATAAGAACTGAAACGATGTTCGATCTAGTGAAACATAGCGACAACATATACTTGAAGCATTGCATAACAGCTATCGAAACAGGCATGATCAGAAACGCGAAAAATAAAGAGGAGATGAACAATTCATACTTCACTCCCGAAGTCTGTCCATCTTCTAACGCCATGATGAAGACTTGCAGTAGCCGATCTCTTCTCCGGGATGTAGTGGAAGAAGACGATCTTGACGTAGCCGATCTCTTCTCCGGGATGTAGAGGAAGAAGATGATCTTGACGAGCTCTTCCCGACACGAAGAACCGTAGCAAGAGATTGGGCAGTCGCGAAGACGCTCCCCAAAAACCTAATTGCCGACCCCCCGTGCAAGGTCTCAATCGGCAAAGGCTCCGGAGGCACCTGCCCTCTCGTTTCACTGTGCGCGCGGATCGGCGAGATGGGAACTCTCTGTTGCTGCTGAGGATTGCGGTTCTGGTTGTGTGATCTCTCGTATGGAGGAAGAGGGCGGCACCCTTATGTAGCCCGCGGCCAGGAAGGGGAAGAGGGAGAGGTTGCGCAGCAGCTAAAGAGTTAGACGGAAAGCGAAGAGTTTAACCGAGTTGAAACTCTCGGAGTATTAACTCAATTGAAACTCCCGTATGTGAGTGCTAAAAAGTTAACACGTCACGTCCGTCCGCTCGCTCGCCGCCTGCCTGCCTCGCCTCGCCTCGCCACGCCACGCCACGCCCACGGCCACGGCCGGCGGGGCGGGCGTGCGGCCACGCGCGCGCGCATGTGGCACACCTTGGTCCTTTTCCTTGCTTCTCAAATTAAGTGGAATAATTCTCACAATATAAGTCAAGTCAAGGACCGTTGGACTTCCAATCCGGTACAATTAATATTCTCCACAATTACACACTATAGAGTTTATTTGATTTATTAAATCTAAAATCGGCCTAGCCCATAATAAATCCAACAATCCCCACCAAACTCTAGGGTTTGTAAAAGTAAAGCATCGTAACCACACTCTTTGATATACCGGTGTTTCGGTGGAGACCGTTAAGTTGAACATCCACCTAGAGCAAGAGTTTCACCCATTCACAACTGAACAATGGACTATGCCTTGAATTGACAGTTTTGTGCGAGATGAGATTCACTCAAGTCCTTTACTGATACTGGGCAGCTAAAGACATTCCCGCTGTTTGAAGCATATAAGTCACACTTCTGTGCCTTTCATGAGTATTTAGGGATTACCCAAGTCCCATAGACTATGACCAGCAGTCTGACTCATATAGGTGCACTCCTCAAAAGATGTTTTGTAGGACAACATCTCACCTCAATAGGCTCTTGGAATACATTAAGGTAAACATACCATCCTGCCTTACAGATAGGAAAGATGTGCATCAGAAATGAGTCAAGAAGGGATCTTTCCTCTCGATCTACTACTAGCTTGTTTCACCACTCCAATTCACGGGATCTCCGATCACAAGGAGCAGGTTACCACTAAAGTAGACCTCATGTGGGTCTCATACCCATTTCCCTAGATGCACTTTCTATCACATTGCGTGATAGACCCTTACTAAACTGATCTGCCAGATTATTCGACGTATGGACATAATCCAACGTTATAACTCCGGAGTTCTTCAGCTTTCTGACAGATTTTAATCTTCTCTTTACATGTCTTGTGGACTTAATGTTACTCCTTGAACTGTTTACCTTTCTAATAACAGTCTGGTTATCACAGTTCATGGAAATAGCCGGTATTGTTTTCTCAACTACCGGTAAATCCATTAGGAGATCACGTAGCCACTCGGCCTCGGCCCCCAGCGTGTCTAATGCCGCGAGTTACCGCTTCCATTGTAGACTTCGTTAAGATAGTCTCGCTTGCAAGACTTCCAGAAACAGCGCCACCTCCAAGCAAGAACACATATCCGCTTGTGGCATGAAGCTCATCGGCATCGAGATCCAGTTGGCATCACAATAGCCTTCTAGCACTCACGGGAACCCGATAATGAATACCATAGGTCATAGTACCTTTCGTAGCGCAACACTCTCTCTAGAGCACGCCAATGATCATCTCCCGGTTTTGAAACAAACCGACTCGGCTTGCACACGGATAAGAGATGTCGGCCTAGTTGCACTTGCCAAGTACATCAAAGAGCCAATGATCTAGGAGTATATTAATTGATCCCTTGCAATTCTTCTATTCTTTCTCAGAATCATGCTAGGGTCATAAGGTGTGGGAGCAGGATCACAGTCACTAAAACCAAAGCGACTCAACACCTTTTCCACATAGTGAGATTGTAACAAAGTTACCCCACCATCACCTTCTCTGATAAGCTTGATGTTTAGAATGACATCAGCTTCTCCCAAATCCTTCATATCAAAATTGCTTGATAGAAGATTCTTCACATCCTCAATGACCTTGAGGTTTGATCCAAAGATCAATATGTCATCAACATAAAGGCATAGCATGATAGCCTCACCCCACCATGTTTATAATACACACACAAATCCGCCTCATTCACAAAGCAAATCCAAATGAGGTAGTGAGAGTATTATCAAACTTTTCATGCCACTTTGCTTAGGAGCTTGTTTCGAGCCATACAAAGATTTTAACAAACCTACACACCTTGTTCTCTTGGCCATCCACAATGAAACCATCTGGCTGATCCATATAGATCTCCTCATCCAACTCTCCGTTTAGGAAAGCTGTCTTTACATCCATCTGATGAATGATAAGACCATGAGAGGCTGCCACGGCTATCAAAGTACGAATTGTAGTCAATCGAGCCACAGGTGAATAAGTGTCAAAGAAATCTTCCCCTTATTTCTGGGTATATCCTTTGGCCACAAGCCTTGCCTTGTACCTCTCAATGGTACCATCAGGCCTAAGCTTTTTCTTGAAAATCCACTTGCACCCTATAGGTTGACAGCCATAAGGATGGTCCACGACCTCCCATGTTCCATTACCCATAATAGATTCCATCTCACTCCTAACTGCTTCCTTCCATAAGTCAGCATCAGGAGAAGAATAGGCCTCTTGTATGGTGGATGGCGTGTCTTCCACAAGGTATACTATAAAATTATCACCAAAAGTTTTAGCAACTCTTTGCCTCTTACTCTTGCGTGTGACTATAGTATCATCCTCCTCAGGGTTGTGCAAAGGAGATTCCTCAGCATGATCTATAGGAATAGATAGTTCTTGCTCATTTGAAATTATATTCTCATGATTTGTTTCACTAGGTGTAGACCTCTTTGGAAATTCATTCTCAAAGAATGTAGCGTCTCTTGATTCCATGATAGTATCAACATACATATCAGGCATATCAGATTTTATAATTAAGAACCTATAACCAACACTATGGAAGGCATAGCCCAGGAATATACAATCAACAGTTTTAGGCCCTAGCTTACGCTTCTTGTTTATTGGCACATTCACTTTAGCCAAACATCCCCAAGTGCGCAAGTAAGAGAGGTTTAATCTTTTCTTCTCCCATTCCTCGAATGGTGTAATCGCTTTGTTCTTTGTAGGAACTCGTTCGGGACATGAC
The DNA here is from genome assembly GCA_018135685.1 of Themeda triandra. NCBI lineage: Eukaryota > Viridiplantae > Streptophyta > Magnoliopsida > Poales > Poaceae > Themeda > Themeda triandra. Next base: position 2,153 of record JAENPR010002848.1, on the reverse strand, counting down.
ACGCGGTCAAAATTGCGTCACCCCACCATTCCTTGGATAATCCCGTACTCAACATGGCATTTACCAAATCAATTAGAGTGCGGTTTTTCCTTTCGGCAATCCCATTGGATTGTGGTGAGAATGGAGGTGTCCTCTCATGAACAATTCCATGTTCCACGCAGAACTCATCGAAAATATTAGAGAAATATTCACCTCCTCTATCAGACCTTAAACGTTTTATTTTCCTCTCAAGTTGGTTTTCAACTTCGGCTTTATGGGACTTAAAATAATTCAGCGCTTCATCTTTTGTTTTTAAGAGGTACACATAGCAAAATCAGTGGAATCATCTATAAAGGTGAGGAAATATCTTTTGCCGCCTTTAGTCAAAATTCCATTCATCTCACAAAGATCAGAATGAACAAGTTCTAGAGGTGCCAGATTCCTCGCCTCAACAGCCTTGTGGGGCTTGCGGGGTTGTTTTGATTCAACACAAACATGGCACTTAGACTTTTTTGACTAGGTTAAATTTAGGAATTAAACTCAGGTTTGCTAGCCGCATAAGACAACTATAACTTGCATGACAAAAGCGTGAATGCCACAAATCGGATTCATCAGAAAAATCAACTGAGTTTACCAACTTATTACAAACATCATGCAAGGATAGGCGGAACAGACCTCCGCAATCATAACCTTTTCAACAAAAGTACCATGTTTAGAAACAACACATTTATTCGCCTCAAGAACAACTTTGTAGCCATCTTTACAAAGCATAGATGCGCTAACAAGGTTCTTCTTTATTGAGGGCACATGCTGCACGCTCTTCAATGGCACCGTCTTTCCCGAAGTGAACTTCGAATGACCGTACCAACACCAAGAACATGAGCACGCGCACCCATTTCCCATCAACAAGGCGCGACCTCCCGACCCGGTAAAAAGAGAACAAAGAAATATCAGCACACACATGTATATTTGCACCACTATCCATCCACCACTGTGAATTACGACCGAAAGAACAAATGGTAAAGAATTACCATACCCCGTTGTTCCATCTGCAACCTCCGTAGTAACAACATTTGCCGACTTTTTCTCCGGATTGAACTTGCGATCCTGGGCACTCTCTAGCCCAATGCCATCACTCCCACAAACAAAGCAACCAACCTTGCTTTTGTTGTTGTTCTTCTTCTTTTTAAACCGTGCTGCCCGAACGAATGCTTTGGAGTATTCTCTTGCATGTTTTGTTTCTTCTTCTTGAACTTGTTGAATTTCTTCACCATATTTGCGAAGCGGTCTCATCACCTTTCCCATTGTCCTTTGCCCTTGCCCTCTCCTCAACATCAAGAGTGCCAATGAGCTCCTCAACATTGAACTCCCGCTCTTATGTTTAAGGAGGTGGCAAAATCCTTCCAAGAAGGTGGTAACTTGGCATTATACCGCCACCACAAACTTATCGAAGAAGACAAGGGAATAGTTTGAGTTCCTTAGCCGGCTCGAATCTCATGAGCTGCTCAACTCCGCGATCGGTTCTCAACCATCTTGTAGTCATACAACCGCTCCATGAGGTACATTTCACTACCAAAGATCGGTCACTCCAAACTTTCCAACAAGTGCATCCCACAATGCTTTCCCCACCGGGAGAATGATATAGCTCTTCTTGAAACTTTGCATCCAATGCACCGATCATCGCCCTAAAGAGGTTGTCATCGCCCTTAAACTTAGTCCTCTCGCCTCCGTAGACAAGTTTTCGTGCTCGCCCTCGCCGGCGTGATAACAAGACATAGCAACAACCATAGTTCCATCTTAGCTTTCCAAAGCAAGAAATTCTTTCCATCAAAAGGATCGGTTTTAATGCAAGGCAAGAAAAACCTCCCTTTACGTAAAAATGCCTATCATTAGGTTTTTGGATTGTTAGAATATTAGGCAATTTCCATGTCAATTTAATTCCATAAATTAACAATATGATGATGACATTTATATATTCGTAAATAAAGATCATAGCATCAATCATGTTCAAAAGAACATGAACCATGTGATTAACAATCATTCAAAGCATTTCATAATTAAAGACATATAAACATGACATATATTGCATAGCATCAAGATTAAACAAGTATATCATGGATGAAAGAAGATTGCATAAGAAACATCTCAACAGAGGTACTCGGAACATGCAGAGA